>VXAY01000900.1:256994-317537 GCA_013399855.1 Oxyruncus cristatus | reverse complement strand
AAGATAATCAGCAGGAAAAATATCACCTTCCAAACATAACTTGGTAATGGTTGAAATAGACAGGTTATTTGAATATTTGTTGAATATATTCTTCCCTAGAATATTCTCCTTCCATTTTTCATTTCCTTCCCTCTCACCATCAACATCACCATCATAACCTTTTTCCATTCAAGGAAGAGGAGAATGCTGGGAATAAAATGCTTAAGGTGTTTCCATTATATATTCTTGATACATTTCTTATGCTTCGTTTAAATCCTTTCATTCTAGACTATTTTGCGTCTTGTCATGTTCAGTGCCTCCCACAGAAACTTCTGTATGTAAGGATTAAAACACGTGGTCTGTTCTTCTTTCCATCACAATTTCTCGTGATTAGAAAATGGGATCAGACAATATAATCCAATTAGTACCATGTTCCCAGTGATTAACTGCGGTGTTTCTCCTAATATTTCAGTGTCTGTGCAGGCTCCTTACTCCTGAAGAGGACAGACTGTCATGAGAGGGATTGTTTTACCATTCACTGAAATTTAACCTGTAGTTAATAATGTACTCCTATGAGAGACCATGAAAATTGGTCTCCATGGTGGGATAAAAACAAAACCAGTTTCGAGTTTCAAAGTTACCGATGAATCAAGAAGGGTGAGAAAATACATTTGAGGAACCATTTCCTTCAAGTCTTATTCTTGCACAGAAACTAGATTTCTTACAGTATATCTGTAAATTTTACTCTCTTCATAAAATTAATGAAGGTTTTTCACAGTTTTTTTCATACATTTATGGGTTGAGGGGTTTTTTGACTGCAGCTTTTAATGTGAGGAAAAAATATGGAAAATAAATTTTTCTCAAAACTTGTCCCAATTTTTTTTATTAATATCATTACAATTATTAAAATTTCTGTCTACAATTTTCAATAAAATTAAACAATATTTTGCAGAAACATCGGTGGTAGCGGATTGAGTTTAAAACTAACAGAAAGGAAAGTGCTTTAACACATTTTGTTAGCATCTCTAGCTTTGTGCACACTTCAAAAACTTACATTGGCTCAATTTAAGCATGGGGATGTTATCTGACCCGTACATATTACATGTCTTTCTTTGCCAAAGGGTTTTTGAACTGGTCTTGCAGTTTGGGATTATTCCTAAAGTAATACTACTTATTTTGGGCAACAGCTGGTGCTGGACTGTATTGATAAGAAGTCTTTGTATAAGGGCAATGTATGTTGAGGTTGAGTGTTTTTTCTCTTTTCATTTTTATCTTCTTATCCAGCTTCTTTAATGGTAAGACTTTGTCCATTCTGAATCTCAGAAAAGCACATTGTTGTCATTTCTTTTCTCTGTTGAGCAGCATGGAACAGCTGCTAGGGAATTCTAACCTAGAATAAAAGTGGCTTGGACTCCATCCCCCTCTCCCTTATTCTTCTCAAGAGGAATTACTTTACTTTGAAAGCACACAAATTATTCTGGAATAAAGTAACACATAGTCTATGATATAGTGTTCCCATGGGACAGGAGTATGCTGAAGCTACCACTGGAGGATACTGCTACAGTTACTCCAGTTAGTTTTCCTAGGGAACTTTACTTGCTTTGAAAACAAATCCTTTCCACCTCAATTTTAAAGAATCAAATAATTATGAGCAGGGAAAGAGAGGGAAAATGGAAGTAGCTCATTTCAACAAGAAGTGAATAAAAAAGTGCAAGACTGAGGAAATTTGTTGATCAGGTGAACTCTTGATGAAGAATTTGAAGGGAGGGTGTTAGGGGATGGACCAGGCTCTGCTCAGTGGTACTGAGCAACAGGACAGGAGGCAACAGGCAGAAACTGATGCACAGAAGGTTCATCACATGAACATGAGGAACAACTTCTTTACTGTGCAGTGACGGAGCACTGGAACAGATCACCCACAGAGGGTGTGGAGACTCCCTCACTGGACATATTACAGAACTGTCTGGACACAGTCCTGCACCATGTGCTCTGGGATGGTCCTGCCTGAGCAGGGAGGTTGGACCACATGACCCACTGTGGTCCCATCCAACCTGACCCATTCTGTGATTTTGCTTCTTTGCAATGGTCCTAGGTAGGGAAATCCTATATAAAATCTTGACTCCTTCTCAACTGATAAGAATAGTTACTGAAGCAATTAGGAATTGTTGTGCAAAGCTGCCACATGGCATACTGAGTAGTAGGAGGAAAAGGATGCCTATTATCTTATGAAACAATATTATTAGTTAGGCTATGGTATCTTAAGCTCTCCTGAAATAGATCATACTCATCTGTGCTCCCTGCAACAATGTGGAGTTTTGTAAAACATCACATTTCAGCTGAAATGAGTAGAGGTTCTACACAGTTTCTACTGATTTCTATTGATTCAGTGTTCAATTCCAAGTTATGGGGGTCTTAGAAATTTTCTAAATGTATTTTGGGGGGAAAAAATAAAAAAAAATTATTTGTAGACTGGACATGCCCCTTTACTGGGACATTGTAGGAGACACGTTTCCTCCTTAACACCTGCAATACACGGTGAAAACCACATCTTACTGGATAATATTTTGCAGGAATACTATGAGCTAGGAGAAACCACTGTCCTAGAAGAAAGTTTCCTTAAGATTTCTCACATCTCTTTCATCATTTTTCTTCTCTGTCTTCTTTCTTTCTGCTCAAATTTTAAAGATTTTTCCATTGATGTGAGAAAATTGTGGATGTGCTATGGACATGCTTGTAATATAAATTGAATAGAGGTTTTGAGACAAAGTTTGTGCTGAATCCCACTCCTGAAATTGTTGTCTAAATGCAGTGGTATGTGCTGGTATGTATTTTCCAGTAACTCCACTCCCTCTAAAAGGAGCTGTCAGTATGAAGCTGTGGAAAGGGCATCACAAAACCTCTTCCGAGCATGGGTGCAAGTTACTTCTCTTTGCTACTTCGTTTTCACCATTCCATGCCCTGAAGCTGATCTGAAAGATAGGAATAAATCTCGTAAATGGAATAATATTGTTTACTGAAAAACTGTTACGCTTAGAGGACATGGATCCTGTTGAACGCTTTGATCCCATAGAAGATCCCACGCTTACACTGACACAATGCCAATGCTTTCGGCTTCTAACTGTAAACCAGTGGCAAGTAGCACACTCATCATCCTCTGAGCTGAGCAGCAGAATTATGCCAAAATAAAAGATGGTTGTGTGATAGCAGAAAAAAATGGGGTCAAATGACTGTGAGGGGGAAATTACAATAATATTTTTAATTATAATTAACCTTTGAATATTTTGAAATCTGTCAGAGTTTTTATGTACAGAAGCCCAGGAACACAGCATTGAAAGGTCTGTAGGTCAAAGTCAGTTGCAAATTCAGACTGTGAGTTGTAGGTGTTGCCTGTTTGATTATTCAAGAACTCACCTTCCCGCTTTTGTGCCATGACACCAACAAAAGGTTTGGTGATGCCAGCACCACAAGATGGTGCTGATGGCTGGCTGGACACATTATTGGGCTAGGACAGAGATCAGGCCTGAGGACTTCTTATGCAGTCAGGCACGCAAACAATGCATACTCAAGAAGAGATCAGCCAGAGGCCTTTAATACCTAGGAGACCTTGACTACAGGAGCACTGAGGAGAAATTGCCAGGCAGACTTTGGAAGCAGAACTATAACCTGTAATTTGATGAGTCTAGAAGACCCTGCGCATTGGCTCCAACTCGGGTAAAGCAGTAAGATATTAAAGGCCTCTCAGTTACCAGAGTCAGAAGACTGTTTAATTTCACCCATTTGGGAGTGGATTTTTAACACACTGTTGTGATTCCACTGATCTCCATCCATTTGCTTCTTTCTCTTTTCCCCAGCCCTCCATAAATTGGATTAAAGGCTAGTATGATTGATACATGCAAAAGGTTTAATTCATCGAGCACCAGATTGGGGTCAGAAGGAATTTCCATTAAAAGCAAACTGGAAATAACCTGAGGAAGCCTGGAGGAGGAGCTGAGGGGGAAGAAAGAGGGGGTTGAACAATGAAATATTTCTCTGGAGCATTTGGAATGGATCACTCTCATATTCAGACTAAAAGCAAACCACTCTGACATTGCAATCTGGATGATTTTATTCTAATAGAGTTTCTGAGGTACTCCAGTATTTTCCTTAAGACATGTAATACAGCATGGAGAGGCCATAACTTCAGGTCTTATTTTGCTGAGAGAAAGAAAATGTCAAGACTCAGAAATATGCATGGGGAAATTAAGACAGAAGGCATCTATGTTTTATCCATTTCCACAGGAAGCAGAAGGCTTTAACTACTTTTTTTAATGGAAGGTGAAGGAAGAAAAAAAATTGTTTTTCTTTAATTTTAGATCATTGCTTTCATGTGTTTGTTTTTAATGCTGTTTTTGGGAAGTTTCATATCAAAGTAATTTACAAATATCCCTTTAGCCAGGTAAGTCTTAAAGAAGTATACAGCCTTTAATTGCAGTATTACTACGTTCACCTGAAAGAGGGATGCCCAATGCCTTTAAAGCTCACTCATTGCTTTAATTTCTTTCACAGAAATGGTGCTTTAGACAGAAAACACGTGGACCATATGCTGAGCAGACAAAAATTAATATCATTTCATTTACTAATGATTCTAATATAGCCTGCACTAGATGAGAAACCAACCATCACGTGTGACTGAAATATTTTCAAGCACTCTTTTCAAGAATTCTCCAAGGTCATCCTTACATCAGTTTCATGGCAAACTCCAGCAAATCAACCAAGGAGTATCATGATCTAGTGCAGTAAGTAGCTGAAAATGCAGGAGAACAGAGCTGAGAATTTTGCTTACATGAGAAAAAAAAAAGAGGCTCTGCTAAGGCTACTAAGTGACTTAAAACCATGAAATACATACTTGATGTGGTTCACTTCAGATCATAAGCACGAAGTACTAATAATAGATTTTTTTTCCTATTGTCTCTTCCATTGTCATCGGGGAATTTCAACCAGGGTGCTTCCTGGATACTCCGGGGACCAGTTCTGCTGGAATATCTATTGTGTACTGCAGAGTACATAGCAAGTGCTTCGTATGAATGACCTTTTGCATCTATATCATGTGGAAGCAGGGGTGAGAGACAAGTTAATACTTGTTTGATATTATTATTTGTGTTATCACCATCTGGTTGACAGTTAAGAAAGTACCTAAAATCATTCTGTTACCACCTGACATTTTCTGGCAGAGCAAAATGTTAAATTTGGCCAACATAAGAACTGCAAAGAGAGAGTCTAAACACATCCTGAGATTCAACTAATGCTGCACAATGTCTTTGGTACTATATGTGCATCCCAAGTGGACAATCTTGCGGGGGGGGGGAAGGAAAAAAGAATTAAAAAAAAAGAAAAAAAGAAAGATTTGGAACTTTGAAGACAAGCTTTATTGGTTTTACTTTTTCTGCATAAGGAATTTAAATAAACATAAACATAGGAAAAGTAAGAATTGAAAAAGATGCAGTACACCAAAATCAAACAGTATCAGACATTGGCTGTTTTCTCTCAAAAATGCAATAAATTGAGGGCTGATGAAACAAAAAAGCTCAGTTTACAGATGAGATTAAGCAGCCGGTACAAATTTATTGCTTTTGGATTAAAAGTAATCACACAGCATCTGTAATCAACAGAAGAAAAAGAAAATGTGATGCTTGTAACCAAAAAAGAGCTGAATTAATTGCTACATATGTTTACGCACCCTCTATGACTCTAATCATTCCTGACGCACAGGTATCAGGTCACAGATGTTATTTTTTTTTCAGTATTTCTGCACACACACTTTTGTTTTTTAAATGAAAAACTGCTTTCTGGCAAAGTTAGAACTGAAGAGAAAAAGCATAATGTTTCATTTTAAAGTCTGATAAGAAGCCAGTTTAGGGACATGACTGCAGCACATTATGCTGCGAACTTGAAGACCTCAGCTGTGGAATGAATCCATTTGCATTCCTCAGCCCCCTACTCAGCACAGGGAAAGGGTGGGACTCTATTGCTTCACTTTCAGCATCCCTGGCAAAGAGCTCCTGGAGCAGCCTTCCTTTTGGCTCTAAGGAAAAGGCCCCAGCGGTGTCAGCCTTCAGAGAAGAGGAGCAGTGGTCACCAAAATGCAAAAGTTAAATAATCAAGAGTATGAAACGGGGAGATGATCACGGCACAAGCAAGTGGTCATGCCACACAACTTACAGACATGGGGACACTGTGTGTCTCTTGATGGAGAGAAGTTTTCAGGGAGATTTACACCCCCACACTTTGTTTTTGTAAGTCAGCAGATGTTTTATGGTCCTTGCTCAACCTCTGCTAATAGGGAGATATGCTATGTAATAAATAGAGACCGGTGCTAAAGTTAGAGGGGAACATTTTTTTTTTTGCTTGTTTACCTCCAAACTAAGGGGACTGAAGAAGGCAGCAAGTTTATGTTAATATTGAATAACATTTTTACACTGAGAGACTAGTAGACATAAACAAATGAGTTCTGCCTGAAATTAAACTCAGCAGGTAACTATTAGAGAGTTCAGATTTTCCTACTGAGTTGCAACTTCCGTTATGGAAATTGAGAACATAAATGCCTAACTTCTCTGGAATTCGTGAATCTGATTTAAATCTATGTGATTTATTAAAAGCTGGAAATTGAAACTTTTCTGCTGAGTGGCTTATTTTGAGTAGTGGTGTGAAATTCCTTCCCTTGGTTTGAAAACTATTTGAAAAATGTAAGGTAGAAAAAGAATAGCTCAAGTTTGACAAGAAGAAGCCCATTGAACTGTGATTCTGAACTCATAAAATTAGAATGCACATCAGAAGCATTAAGTGAATTACCTTTCAAGTTTGGTTAATGTCACGTCATGTCACTGTCCAGAGCTAGATGACCAGATCACTGAGGGAAAATCCTCATTTGAAACAGTGTCACTGAGGGGAATTACAGATAACTGGAGAAAACTACCTGATTTTCCCCAGAAATCTCTCCTGTGGAATGCACAGCAACTTTATAGTTTGACTTCCTTAATAAATCATATAAAAACAATACTGCTAGGAGAAAATTATGACCACTGTATAGTACCATGAAGGAGAACTTGAAAAATTGAACCCTAACACTTGGGCATTAACCAGATCCTGTAACCCAAGTTGCAAGATTTCTTTATGGACTGATTTAATTGCTATGAGCCATCAGGGTGCCCAGGTGGGCAAGAAAGCCAATGGCATCCTGCCCTGTGTCAGCAATAGTGTGGCCAGCAGGACCCGGGCAGTGATTGTCCCCCTGTGCTGGACACTGGTGAGGCCACACCTCGAATCCTGTGTCCAGTTCTGGGCCCCTCACTGCAGGAAGGACACTGAGGGGCTGGAGCATGTCCAGGGAAGGGAACAGAGCTGGGGAAGGGTCTGGAGCACAAGTGTGATGAGAAGCAGCTGAGGGAGCTAAAGAGGCTCAGTCTGGAGCAAAGGAGGCTCAGGGGAGACCTTATCGCTCTCTACAATTGCCAGAAAGGGGGGTGTAGCAAGGTGGGGGTCGGTCTCTACTCCCAGGCAACCAGCATTGGGACAAGATGAAATAGCTTCAAGTTGCACCATGAGAGGTTTAGATTGGAGATTAGGGAAAAATTCTTCGCAGAAAGGACTGTCAAGCACTGGAACAGGATGTCCAGGGGAGTGGTGGAATCACTGTCTGTGAAAGTGTTCTGAAAACTTGTAGACGTGGTGCTTAGGGACATGGTTTGGTGGTGGATGTGGCAGTGTTGGGTTGATGGTTAAACTTACAGATGTTTTCCGGACTTAGTGATTCTCTTCTGGAGAAGACTTGAGCCTGCTTCACTTTTATGTGCTGTAACAACTGAGCACACTTTGGGAGATGTACTGCTTCAAGTGCACTGGTCAGGCTAAGACAGCTTAATTTGCTTGTCTAGAGAAGCCCAAGCCCAATCCTGGATCCACAGACTTAACAAGCTAAGGAAGCAAGAGGGAAATGGGAAGGAGAAAATGAACAATTGATATTCGCAGTTAACAGAGGAGAACTGAGGAGACATGGCCTCAGTCTTCAGCATTTAATCAGGTTACAATCTGACCTGTTGAAATCCCAGAACTGCTCTCAGCAATAAAGATGATTTCAGGAATGAGACCTGAGCTATATATCCAGAATCATGGAGGAAATCAGTAGCAGTGTTGTGAATTGAACCCAGACTTCCTGAACTTCCACTCAGCCCCTCAAACATATGACTAGACCTCCTCCTTTACAGAGAAAATATTACCTTAAAATAAATCCAGGATTTATGCAATTTAGTATTATAAAAAAGATACATTAAAAATTTCTTGAATCACAATTTTTTTTCCTTATGGACACTTTTCCACTATTTTCTACCAACACAATACTTCTTTAACCCTACAGTGGTGTGTTTTCTGACCTAACATTGCTTGGAACTCTCCCATTAGCAGCAACTCTCAATCTTCTTGAATAATTACATTCAAGCAAGCTAACAAATATGCTGAACAAACAAGGAAAACATTTTGAAAGATAAAATATTTCAAATACTAGCAGATGAAACACTTATTGTGAAAAATGAAAAAGCCTTAAGAATAAAATAAAAAAGATCCAGTTTGTTGTATCGTAATTATATTATTGCCTCAGAACAATCGATCTATTTTCTCTCTGAGAATATTTTCAAGCAGTTGTTTTTGAGCAATTTTCCTCATATGAATAATCAGTCTTTTGAAGCATGACTCCAGTGTAAGGTCAAAGTTGTTTTTTATATTCTCCAAGCAGCTGAATTGCTTTCTGCTTATGTAATACAGATGTCAAGCTGTTTGAAATACTTGTTCACTTTGGTGACTGCTAAGAAAAAGAAGCAAATACTTTCTACAGCATTTGATTTTGTCAATTTGAAATTTTGCTTTCATATAAAATGGATTTTTAAGTCTCACCAAGCTGATGCTCCTGCAAAATCTTCCTACTTTGCAAAAAAAATGCACTAATGGTTCTTTTTAGCAATGATTTTTTGCCAGGACTTAACTGTGCTCACAGTGGGGTGACAACATTCCTTAATTTTTAGTGAGCAAATTTAAAGCAATTGAGAGTCTTATCCAAAATATCTTTGAACATGACAGGCAATTGAAAGTTTGGTTTTCACCTTATGAAACATCTACAGGTAATTCCGATCTGACAGAATGAACTTTTGGTCCTACTGAGCCTGTGTAGGTTTTGTACCACTGAGATGATGTAATTTTTATCTTTTAAAAGACATAATAATAATTATGACAAGATTGTGAGTAATAGCAACAGTGTACAGCACGTTTGAGCTGGGGCAGGTGGGAGGCTGTATCCACTGATTTTGTGTGAGCTTTGGAGTTTGCCTGTAACAGACCAAGACCAAATTTACAGCACAGCTTCGGAGGAGGCCTTGTACAGCCCATGTACGCTGGGGCAACGCAATGTCTAGATGATCAAAAGGCTTAATCTAACATAATCATTGCTATTGTCAGGGGTCCAGCCCCCGCCTCTGGCAAATTGCCATTTAATAGTGGTTAGGCTGCTCCCAGTCACACAGGGCTATTCAGTATATCACATGGAATTACTTGGCTCAGACTCCCACCAGCTCAAGGATCTTTGCACAGTTGTCTGCTGTTCTGTGTAAATAACTCTACATTTTGCAGTAGGGCAGTAACCATTCCCCTGCTCTTCCCAAGTAATGAAATTCTAGAAAAATAGAACAAAGAACTTATCCGGAATCTCATACCCACTGGTTAGAGCTGGGAATAGAAAAGCAGTTTGGTGGTAGAGCCACAGAGCTTTCAGCTAGACATAAAAATAACCCAAACACCTTAATTTTTCATGACTAGAATATGCAGTGTGTTTTGAGAACTTTACATCCATGTTAACTACACCTTCACCTGCTTTGGAGGTAATAGTTTGATGGAAATGACACAATTGTAAATTGCACCTTCTCAAGAGGAACTAAGGGTCAGCTTTTGCAAAAGGTTTGTATATTTAATCTCAACAATCACAGAAAATGAAGTTGCTTTGGTAGTCTGTTTTATTCATCTTCACTTTATCTTCCTCTTTCCTATGACTTTGATAGTAAACTAAGGAATTTGATTGAATTGGAAACTGCTGCTTTCAAACTCCTCAGTGTTGTAAGTTGGGTGGTTCCTGTCCTCTTTCTAGTTAATATTCGGCTCAAAATGCATCTTCCCTTTTAATTTGGGAAGTAATACATCAGAAGACTTTAATTTCATCACAAATAAACTTATTTAGCAAGGTGCATACTAACAAAAAATGCCTATTTTTGGTAGCTGAATTGGAATTAAATAGGAACATCTGAACCATCTTTCTCCAGTTTGGACAAATACAAACCTTTTTCATTTTCTTTAAAAGACATTCCTTTGGAAAGCACATTTCTTGATAAACTGAGGTTTCCTGTCAAAAGGTTGCAGCTCTAAGAGGGAAGTTATGTAACAGCCCAAGAGATGGCTCATTTCTTTGTTCAGGAGGCGGTATCTATCCACTCTCAGAAGTCCAAAAAACTAGGATCTGTCATTGTTGAAAGCAGATTTCAGGCTAGAGAAGGACACGAACTTTAGGAATAAGAAATTGCCCCGTGAGGGGTAATGACAGATTTACAGAAGAAACAAACTCACAACTTGAAAAAACAGTAGTATTGTCAAGGATAAATAAAAAAAATATAAGTTTGAGATGGAAGAGAGGGACATATGTGTGGGTATTCTAATGGAGTATCTAGAGAGACAGGGAGAGGATCTAACTGGAAATAGAAAAAGAAGGTGTGATATTAACACTGCCTTCATTTAGACCTTGAAATGAGATGTGCCCACATTTAAAAGCCTGAATTCTGTAGATGTCTAAGGTAAGGAACATTGAATTCAGCTGCCTAGGTAGTGGCCTAAA
This sequence comes from Oxyruncus cristatus, assembly GCA_013399855.1. Lineage (NCBI taxonomy): Eukaryota > Metazoa > Chordata > Aves > Passeriformes > Cotingidae > Oxyruncus > Oxyruncus cristatus. Next base: position 306,658 of record VXAY01000900.1, on the reverse strand, counting down.
ATTAGAATAAATATAGCCTAAGGTATCCCCAAAAAAGGGTCTTTGAGGAAGTCTGGCTATGAGAAAGAAACATTATATGAGCACTAACAGGCTGATGACACAAACTGCTCAATGGTAGTTTGTACTATAATATTTGTATCTATGGAGAAAAACAGCAGAAAATAGACTAATTTAAACTGGACAATCAGGAAAGAACTGGTTAAAACTTAGGTGATAGAAATGAAGAATAATATATGCTCAAGAGGTTTAAAAGCAACAGAAATGATAGTTTAGGTGTTGATTTGAGAATTGTTGGGTTTAAGAAAGCTGTTTAGCTATACAAAGTGAGAAGGCAGACTCTGATGTTGCCAGAAACAAGAACAGAGAGAGCATAAAAATTTAGGAGGGTAAAATGGAGAATGATATTTGAGTCAAATATCTCATTAAAAGAAGAGAATTGGGAGGGGAATGGAAACACAGAGAGGAGTGGTTTTTTCTCTTCAAAGCAAACAAAAAGTTAATACAATATAAAAGGATAAAAAAAATATGCTGAAGAAAGGCCAAAACTTTAAAGGGAACTTATGATCCCAACTTTATGGGATTGTATCACGAACACAATTTGAGAAGGGATATTTTCCACTAAAACCCAAAACTTTAAATGATAGTTCTTCAAAATGTTTTCCAGTGCTTTACGTTTCCTGTAATGGAAAATGTTATCCTTCATTAAAGGCCAGCTAGACTGTCAGTATTTTCCATCATCATCTATTTTCTACTTGGTCTATATTATAATTTAACAGCATTCTTGATCTTCATTTTCCCATCAGCCCTGAAGAACTATACCAATTTTCCCTTCTATGTTTTCATCAGTGTGGAAAAGGTTCCTTTCGTCTGTGTGGAGTCCAAACACAGAATGCTTGCCAAAACCTCGAAGTACAAAAACGAGAGGTAAGGAACAGACATGACTGCTCTGTGCTTTTCTCCCTCCTCAAATCAAACTGACAATAGAAACATATCTCTTTCTGAAGTTTCCCTAAATATCTCTATCTGTGACTATGACATTTTCTGTTACTGGTCATTAATCCTATTAAACTATCATCTCATAAACCCTAGTTCATACAAATTCTCCATTGACTTAAGTGCAAAGAGCAGCTTGATTTTAGAAAGACCCTGCTCTAGTCAGTTTTAAGGAGAGACAGAATGAGAGATTAAAATGAACAGTGACTCAGATTCCCAGGAATTACAGTATGTGTGCTTCCTCACAAAACCAGTTGATGCTTCAACTACATTAATTCTGGCTCTCCTTTAGCACAAAACATTGCATTTTTCAGTAAACTGCCACTCTTTATGGTACATCAGCAGCTCAGCCACTGTCCAACATCAGCACAGGCATTTCTTTTTCTCCTTTTTCACACACAGAAAATGCACAGCACATGAGAACCACTTTGTTAGCCCTATCAGGCTCCACAATACTACACACAAATGTAACAATTTTGTAAATTATTCTGACTGTGACACTGTATCCCTGACTTAAGCATCTTGATCTTATCTCGGTTTTGGGAATGAAGCAAAAAGTAGTTTTGAATCAAGTGTATTAAACCATCAACAGAGTTGCCTTTTGAGGGCCTTCCATGGAAAATTCTGCTTGCTTAGGTTTCGGCACCTGTTGTAGGAGAACTGACCTAAACTAAGTGGTGGCAGATTCAAACAGAAACAGAACAAACCACAGCAAAAGAAAACAAAACCATTACATTTCTCTATATTACCTAGCTGACCTGGGGAATTCTTTGCAGATCCTGAGAGTTTATATGGGTTCAGAAAGCAACTGGGTAAAATCCAAGAATAAGAAATCAACTGAGGGTCTTCAAGCACAATAACATTAACAGAGTGTTACACTGTTTCTCAGCTACAAATTGCCAGCGGGTGAAAGCAAGTCCTGGAGGGCAGTAACCTTGCACACCGATTCTTATGTTCCTTCCTACACACTGGTCAGAATAAAAGAAAGAACTTTGGATGAAGATTTGCTGTCATCCTGGAAGGCAATTGTTATTTAAGAGAACTTCATCGAGTGGTGAAAATTTGCATGAGGAGAAAATATCTGAATAAATTAATCTGACCCTTTCCCACCCTCTACCACATTTTAGAGTTGGCTGATTTCACAATGTTCAATTTTCTAATACAGTTCCCTTAAAGCAGCAAACAACTTTTTTTGGTAATGTTTAGAGACAATTAACTGAAAATCATGTGGGATTCCTTGTTTCTAGGCTGGTATTTAAATGAGCCTTTTAGGGATACCAGCACCAAGCAGAAATGTACCATCTGCTACTCTCTGACCAGCTTTCCTTTTCAGTCTCTGGTCTGCTCACTTCTTCTTATTGCTGTCAAATGTGCATAAACAATCTGTCTAAGTGGGTTCAAGTGAGCACAAGAGGGTAAAAAACTGTAAGTGACACCATCAGAGAGATGTAACATCAGCTCAGAAGAGAAGGTAAAAAGAGATTCTCAATGCCAATTTTCTTTTCTGCCTTTCATTCATAGTGCCTCCAGCCAACGCCTGAAACAGGAATAGAATTCATCTCTGTTGGTTGGATATCTCCTTCACTTCATTCCTAAATTAGCTCAACTGGTTTATATATTATTCACACAGTTAATTGCAGACATTCCCAAGACTTAGCTAGATTAGTCACCTGTGTTTGTGTGTTTTAGTCATCGACATTTATATGGCTTTTACTTAGGTTATACATAGCAAGATGAAAAATAAAAATTAATATTAAAAAATATATACCAGGAGCTAAAAAAAGGCTACAGCACGTCTTAAGTTACAAAAACCCTTCCATGCAGTTTTAGGATTTCTATAAGTTGACATACATAAAGTTTGCCTGTCCTTTTGTCTTCTGGAGAGTTAACATGATTAAGCTTTTTATCTGGCATGCCTTTCCACTAGAGAATCTGCATGAAATCTCCCTAAATTCTCTTTATGTCTTTCCAAAAAATAATACGAGCTTTTTTAACACAGCCTTTTTTACTGTCTGGAATGTGTTTCCATTTTCTAAGTGATTTTCAAGGTTGAAACTAAGAAAGTTTTGGTTACAAATACAAATCTCCAGAAATGAGCTCAAGTGAGTAGGCTGAGGTCCACACACAGCATGTCCTTTTGAAACCTGAGCCCTTTCTAACTGATTTCATCCTAAACGCCGCTTTTGAGTCCTATAACGTCAACTTCTTCCCTTTGGCAAAGTCAAACTGATAAATTATGTCACTGAAATGAAACTCTAGCACGTGTAAGCGTGGAATTTCTATTACTGCCCCCTTTAACTCAAAGGGGTTTTTTTCCAACAGAGCCAGGAATGGATCTACACACTGTACAAGGGAAAGTTGGAGCTGTATGTTCTGAATGTTCTTCTGTGAGTAGTTTTGTGCATGAAATTTTGTGATTAAAGGCCAAATAGAGAATTTGAGTAAAAACTGGATAACTGGTCTTAAGCACATGCAAGTCTCTCTCTGCTTGATGCCCTGCCTCTGAGACGTGACAGTGTGGGAAGCATGGAAAAAACTGGGAATCCTTGCTGCAAGACTGGGGCACCCCTTACTGTCCTGCTGTTAGGCACAGTCACTCTTATTCCAGTTGTCCATGGTCTCCTCCTACAGATCCAGAGTCAGCAGAGAATAAATATGTGGCTGTACTCCCATCAGCACAGTCCAGGATATTTTTTCAATACTGGCAGAGGTAAACATGGGTTTTCAGATAGAGGTGATGGATGGAATCATAGAATCATAGAATGGTTGGGGTTGCAAGGAACTGTGAAGATCATCCAGTTCCAACATTCTGCCATGGGCAGAGACACCTTCCACTAGACCAGCTTGCTCAGAGCCCCATCCAGCCTGGTCTTGAACACTTCCAGGGATGGGGCATCCACAGCTTCTCTGGGAAACCTGTGCTAATGCCTCACCATCCTCACAGGGAAGAATTTCTTTCTAACAGTTAATCTAAACCCACTCTTTCAGTTTGAAGCCATTCCCCTTGTCCTGTTGCTCCCTGCTCTTGTAAGCCATATCTGAGGAAGCAGAAGGCCTTAACCTCCTACAACTCTGTGGATTGTTCAGCTCAGGCTTGTGTTCATTCACCACAAGTTCCCATCCAACCTACCAAGGCAGTACCTGAAACAGCATTTTGGTTCTGTGGACAACAAGCTTCCTTGTGGTATTTGGAAACCTTGTTATCAAGGACTGAACTGAAATTCCAAAATCTGTTAGAGGAACAAGGAAAGGAAACTCCCAACTTGCTAATAAATATGTTTCCACTGAAGCAACTACTGGGGGAAGAGAAAAGCTTCAGTGAAGAACAGTGCCCTGAGGTCAAACTGAAGAGAATATTCAGCCACCCTCCTAGCAGAGCATTGTCTGAACATGTCCAGTACTTTATAACTAAACACACTATATATTCCAAAAGAATACCCTAAAGCTTAAGTTTATGCATTCAAATGTTTGCTGCACTTTTTATCTTTCATAGTTTTGAAGAATACCAGCATTAATTGTATTTCAGTAATGGATTTAGACATAGCTAATCAGTCCATTATGCAGTAAGCTTGGCGCTTAAAATCTTTAAGTGTGCCAGTCTAATTTTGGCAGTCAATTTTCCCCCTTAGTGCATTTTTACAGTTTCTATTCAAACCAGCTCTGCAGATATACAAGTTCCCCAAATGCTAGTTCCAGTGTAAGTTATCAGCCTTTCCACATTCAGGCACTGGAGATCAAGCTTTGCAAAACAGACGTACATAAAAGAAGAAGAAATAAAATTCTGGGAGTTGCAGAAAATAAGCATTTAAACTTTATGTCTTAGCAGAACGTTGGGGTTAAGAGAGAAAATATTTTTGGAAACATTCTTTGCTTGGAAATGGAAAGAAATTGTCATTTCAATAATACCTCAGGGAAGAAAGAGTAAAGTTTGTTTCAAATATCCCTTTGGAAATTAGCAAATGCTATTTTCAAGCTGTTCCTTACCATTCTCTGAAGCCCACAGGAGACAATTTATATGCTGTATTCTAAAATTGTTCTCACTTTTTTTTTGGTGACTCAAAATTACTCCTGTAGCAGAAAGATGCTAAAGTTCTCCATGGATGCATCTTGCTAGAGATGGCAATTTTCTTATAGGTACGGGTGGTATGGTTCATCCAAGATACAGATGTGTGTAAAAGGAAGTCAAATGGGCCATGGAGATCCTTTGCACCCAAAAGAACGTTTTCTCATATTCTTGTTTGTTATTTGGAGCAAATAAAGTATGTCCATGTTTAGAGGAAAGAAGATCATCATTCAGTTAGTTCAATTACATATCTGTTTCTTTATCTTTCATCCCTTCTAGATGTCAGGAATAACATACAGATGACACAGTGATAATATAAAAATTCAGCTAAGGTGCAAACTCTCAGAAGTATGCTGTATGTACATATTTAGCATTATCCCAGTATTTATCGTGGAATACTGTTATTCTGCTGCAAGCAGTCAGAAGTAAAGTAAAAAGTACTGAAACTGTAATATGTTTCCCTTCTTGGAGGATTTTCTTTTTTCCAATTTAATTTCAAAAATTCTTTCAGATTTACATTTTAGAATTCCACACAATAAGGTTCATCAGAAAATCGGACTGCAAGTGCACTGCTAGTTAGAGATCTGACACAAGCATATATCCAATATCTGAACCATCCCAATCTGGAAGTTCTTCCTTGAAAACTTTATTTTTAGATGTCTAGAATACAGCTATTCAGGGGCTTGATTCAGTCATCCAGTGTCATTTGAGATGCCATACAGCACCCATCAGCACTGGGCAGGGAGAGGACATATAGGCTTTGCAGGAGACCTGTGTCCTCAAGCACAGGAGGGTATGAAGGATATCTTCTGGTGCTACTACCCAGGTGTAGGAAAGTGAGTGGAGCCCAGGGATTTTTGTCTATTAGTAACTCACAGACTTGTAAACGTATACAGTCAGATGTGAGAGCACCCTATTCAAGCCAAACTGGAGAGATGAAAACAAAAATATAGCAGTTAGTTTTTAAAAAATCAGCATTGCAGGTTTCTGCAATAAGTTCCAGTGGCTCTGATAATTTCTGTGATTCCTGAATCAGAGAGATTTCTAAAAACTAGGAGTTTTTTCTTTGCTGTCTTCCAAAAAAAGCATGATGCAGAATAAATATCTTCAGATTCCTTCAAAGTACTGATTTCTGCCATATCTGAGCAGCTCTAGGGGCACAGAAAAGCAAACAGGTTTCAATGATAAAATGCCTATAAATTATCAGCATTGAATGACAGTATCTCTGTGTCTGAGAACAATTATGACAAAGAACATAACAAGCTGCTGCATGGTTGGATAGTAAGTGTAGTGCTGAATTCATTTCTGTGCTTGGTCTGTCTGGGACAGGGTTTGCTTAGGAGTGCAAGTTCTCAAGGTTGGCTGACGTTTCTCTGTGTTCTGAGGCCAAAGTACTTATGCTAATAAAATGTGCTAGGAGAGAAAATCAGGTACTTTTTCCTCTGTAATCATCACAACTGATCACCCAAATTTTTTCTTGCTTCTTTATCAGTTAGATGACACACTTAGATCCTACCATAAAGGCTTCCTGTGCTGTATGAAAACTCATAATGACTCTGAATTTACCATGGTGTATGTTTCTCATGGCATTTCTCTGATTTGCATTGGGAAGATCTTAATGGAAAGAAACAGTTCTGCATAAGATCCTCATTGTAATCTAGATTCAGTCTACAAAAGCTTGTACTATAAATGCTGGAACAAAAAGACAGTGTTCTATAATGGTGTTTCACCACTGCAAAGTAAGACATAACCAGGAAATCACTGCACGTTCTCTCAGGTGGTACTGGTAAATGTTTGACATCAAAGTCCAGCTAGAGCTCTGGAGCACTGCACAGAGTCAGACGTGGTTAAACATGCCCTGCTGGAATCAGAGAAAGAACAAAGAAAAGTAGCAGTCTAATATATTATAGAATCACAGAATCAGCTGGGTTGGAAAAGACCTCTGACATCATCAAGTCCAACCCTTGATCCAACACTGCCGCGGTTACCAGACCATGGCACTAAGTGCCACATCCAGTCTCATCTTAAAAACCTCCAGAGAATCCAGCACCTCCCTGGGCAGCCCATTCCAGTGTCTTATTACGCTCTCTGTAAAGAATTTCTTCCTAATATCCAACTTAAACCTTCCCTGGCACAGCTTAAGGCCATGCCCTCTTGTCTTACGGTTGGTTGCCTGGGAGAAGAGACCAACTCCCACCTGGCTACAACCTCCTCTCAGGTAGTTGTAGAGAGCGACGAGGTCTCCCCTGAGCCTTCTCTTCTCGGGCTAAACAACCCCAGCTCCCTCACCCTCTCCTCATAGGGCCTGAGCTCAAGTCCCTTCACCAGCCTGGTTGCTCTTCTCTGCACCTGCTCCAGCACCTCAATATCCCTCCTGAGCTGAGGGGCCCAGAACTGGACACAGCACTCCAGGTGTGGCCTCACCAGCGCCGAGTACAGGGGCAGAATCACCTCCCTGGTCCTGCTGGCCACACTGTTCCTGATCCAGGCCTAGGATGCCATTGGCCTTCTTGGCCACCTGGGCACACTGCTGGCTCATGTTCAGCTTCCTGTCAATCCAAACTCCCAGATCCCTTTCTGCCTGGCTGCTCTCCAGCCACTCTGTGCCCAGCCTGTAGCGCTGCAGGGGGTTGGTGTGGCCGAAGTGCAGGACCCAGCACTGGGCCTTGTTGAACCTCATCCTGTTGGAATCAGCCCATTGATCCAGTAATTTCCATTCTTACTTTGGCCACTACTTTCTTATAGTAGGTTCCTTCTTTGCCTCATAGCTGAGACAGTCTTCTACCATCTGTACAAGCATGGAGGGCATTCAAAACAGGCAAATATAACCAGGTCAAGAAATCTAAAATGCAATGCGGGTTTTAGACCCAAGTCAAAAGGAAGTTTGGCTGCAGCGTACCACCATAAGGCCATTGAATTTTCAAATTACAGTACAACTACCACCAACTTATTATTATCTTGATTAGAGTTTTAAAGTCTAGAAACAGTTACATACATACAGATATACCCAATGAAATACAATACTCAAAAAAGCCAATAGAGTTGAACTTGAGAATCTTCAGTCTTAGTATTGCTAAAATATATATTTGATTAAAGCAGAGAAAGCTGAATAAGCTAAGGAGAATCCATCCAAGTTTACAGGGGAATAAGGTTGTGAGGGCCTGAGAGAGAGGACATGAATTAGCTTGCTTGCAGAGACAGATAAGGCAGGTCTCTGCCAGCAGGTTTTGTATTTTGTGGGCTTTGAAGGCTGTTACAGCTTTTAGGCCTGCACAGTTTCTACAAGGACAGTTAACTCCTATTTTTATCATGCAAGAATCATCTTGTCAACTGCACATCTCGAGGTTTTAGCCCTCCTTGCATTTCATTCCCATGCAGAGCATGGGTCATCTGTTACATGATTTGTATCTCTTCTGTAAGGAAAGCAGGAGCAGTGTCTGAGGTTGTTTGCAATACTCTGGTTGATCAACTGTTCCTAATTTCCTCAAATTGTTCCTTTTTCTAGCCCCTTTTTCCTTTGTTCTGTAATTAGGCCCACATGTTCCTATTTTTAACTCCTCTAGTCCTCAGGCCCAAAACATGTTTCTGATTGTAGATGTTGCCCTTCTTTGAACTTTTGCCTCCCTGACTCAGCTGATGAGTATCTGAGCCCTGAAAGACCCTGGTGCCACCACGGTCTGGGAGCCAAACACTGTTTTTGTGCTTTAACTGCCTCAGCACCCCATCACAGCCAGCAGGAGGGGACAATGTCCATGGGAGGACAGATGGGACTACAGTGATGGAGGCCACTGTGCCCAACTGTCCATCATTTTCATCTCATCAGTGTTATCACAGGACTGATGTGAGCCAGAGCCTTCTCAGGAAGAACAGAGATTCAGTTGCTTTATGTCTTCTGACTCTTTATATGGTATGAGAGTGGTTTTGCTGTGTGTAGCCATGAACAGTGAATTTGAAAACAAATGGAGCTACTGCAGTATTACTTAGCAAAACAAGAAGCACCACCTGACATGAATGAGGAAGATACCTGGAAAGAGGGAACAGGAGTTGTTGCCGTAGAGGTGAATGAATAAAGCAAAAGGGAGGTAAAAAGAGAAAGCGGGAAAGAGTAGAATGAAGGAAGAGAGGGAAGCACATGTCAGGATCACTACAGTGAGCATGGAACAAGAAAATGAGTACTGGAAGGAGAAAGGGAAAAATTAAAAAGAGGTAATGAAGGAAAATGAGAGAGGAAAAATTAAGGGGAAATGGGTGCAGAGTCAGTGAAGGAAATCATCCTTCATCTTTTCTTTGGAGTAGAAAAAATGCCTGAGAGATTCCCAGGCTGCTCACAAGTCTGTTCCAACAACCCTGCTATCAGTGCCCTCTCCAGCTCCAGTACTCCTCAGGAGATGCAGTCACAGCCATAATCACAGACAAAACATGACACTGTGCTGGGACATCCAGCTCAATAGTAGCTAATTTAGGAGCCATCAAGTTTAGGATTGTATGGGAAGGATCCAACTGTATGACCGGGAGTATGAAACCTGAAAGCAAAAGCAGAAAAGGAAACCCACAAGACAGTCAATTCAGCCTCAGAAGCTGCACAGCCCCTCGCCCAGAGTTACTCACTGCCCTGTGGGAGGAGTGCTGAAGTTATATTCTTGTCTAAGAGGTTATTGGCTGGGAATACTGTCACTCCTCTGAGTAGGCTGCACATGTGGAGAGTGTGGGCTTGGGCCAGACCATCCTGTCCCATTCCATTCCTGCTGCTCATCCAGCTGCTGGGATCATCCTCGTAAACAAGCTGATTGTTTGTTTTGGGTTTTCTTTTTCCCCTCTCTCTTGCTTCCAGTTCCCCATTTCTTTCAGCATAACAGGAAGGATATCAGACACCTTTAAGATCTGCATTTTTTCCAGTTAGCATGGTGTTTTTCCTACTTATTTTTCATAGAAGGAATAAGGAAGAAAATTTTCCAATTGCTTTTTCCTATTTCTTTTCATTAGTCACTATGTCACTGCCTGTCTATAGCTGTCCATTACAGCCTTATTACTTGTCTCCAGTGGAGTATAAATAGTCTCTGTTTACCTGGTTCCTACTTAAAACATTTCCAGTAACCTGAGGGATGTCACATTTCATTGTGGTCATCACACCTGTGTTGCAAAGAATACTAATGAAAAACCACTTGAAAAGAGTCATTTTTGTCTCTTCCCATGGTGCCCTGTGAGCAATTCCCTCACTGCTACTTTTCTAAGACCAGACAGAATATTTGTCATGAATACATGACAGAGATAGAAAGAACTCTGATACAGTTTTCTCTGACAGTTTATTAAAGATTGCTTAGAGCATGCATCTTTACATTTAGCATAAGCTTGAAGACCCTTTTAGGGAGAAGTAATTAAATTAGAAAATCATTAAAATTGTAGACATTCATTAAAAAACAAAGCAAGCAATAGTGAGGTATTTCAAGCAGAGAGAAACCAGAGGAACAGAGTTCCAGAGAGAAGTTGTGAGGCTCTTCCAGATATCTGTATTTTCCAAACACATGATATACACATTTAGATTCTAGGGGGAAGACAAACAAGTATTTGCTTAAGGTAAGCTGCAAGGCATATTTTTTTTTTTTTTGCAATTGTTTTAAAGGATAAAACTTTGTTTAATATGGTATCGTTTCCATGTTTCCTTTTCTGATGTCAAGTTAAGATCATATGGAATAGGTGTAACAAGCTGACTAGAGCTGACAAGACCTTTGTGTCCTGCCTCTGAATCATGATGCAGCATTGCCATGTCATGAAAACTAAAACACAACTTTAATTTGAATTAAAGAGGTAGCAAATTTTTGTGAAAATTATAGAAGGGTTCAGAAGCCACTCCACCACCATTGATGGCTTCACACCAATTCAAAGAGGAACTTAACTAGGGAAAAAAGACTTTCAAAGAGACAAATGAGTAGTAGTTGTATAAATTCCAGTGTATTTCAGTGATTGTTTTGTCCCTTCAAAAATCTTCCTGACTGTATTCAGGAAAGGTACTATACTGGTAAAAATATGCCCAAATTCTTTTGTCAAGGCACATTTTTCTCTGAGGTATGCACAGAACATCTTTTATATTGACACTAACAAAGTCGCTGTGAGGTAGGAAAAATCCTATGCAAAAACACGTCCCACTTCTCTGTCTATAAATCCAAGCTGGAAAAGTGAGAGTAATAATACATCTGTGGAATTCCATGCAAAGAGAGACAAAAGGAGATGTTAGTGCAGTGTTTTACTCAAAGTATCATTCCCTCTTCCCCAAGAAAAAAGTAATTGCTTAGAAGTTTTAAAACCTGTCTTTTTTTTTTTTTTTTTTCTCACACTTAGGCATAGTTCTCTATTCAGGTTTCCTGATAATAAGCTAGTATGGTGAAGAAATGGGCCCATATATGAAATGCTAAATGCAACCGGCACCAACCTATCCCTGATTATGAAAGAATGAACAAATAGAGTACAAGATTCTAAGTGGAGCAAAACCTAGCAGGATAGAAATGTCATTTAAAATTCTCCCCTTTCTATTTAAAGAGGTATTATGGAGAAGACAGAATTAAATTCTTCTCAAGGCACACAGTGAAAGGGGTAAGGGACAATAGCCATGACTTACAAATGAAGGTAGTCCTCGGTGGACCTAAGAAAAGACTGCTTCACTATGAGAGTGACCAAGTACTGGCACAGGTGCCCAGGAAGGCTGTGAAGTCTCCATCCTCAGAGATTTCCAAAATTAAACCGGACAAAACCCTGCATAAGCCTGTAATTAGCCCGGAGTCTGGACTACAGAGCCTCCAGAGGTCCCTTCCAACCCATTTTTTCCCTATGGTTTTTATGAATCTGGAATATCTCACTAAAATCTGTTCCTGGACCACTCAAAGTAGCAGTAGGTACAGGTTAATTCCCAAGCAGCCCACTGGTTGTGCTTTCCTTACACTCCAGCAGTGCCATGTAAAGGAAGGAGGGCAAGAAATGTTAATATTTCCCTGCCAGCAGCTGGCATTGTGAAAGTGAATGGTAACCTTAGTTTGCTTAAATGAGCTCTTGGCAAATGCAATTGCCCACTTTTAAAAACAGATGTATTTTGTGGGCACGATTTAACTTCCATCTTATTCCACAGCTGTGTATAATGTTCTCATGGTCATGTTGTCACTGAAAAAATCTTTAATGCTGGCAGTCAGATGCCAAAATACAGCATGGATACCAGAGAGGGACAGAGTCCTTCCTCACCAGTTCAGGGGGAGCCGCTTTCCAGTGACAGTTGTGCTCTGCAGGGGCCCTCATATTTCCATCTCAGCTCACTGGGACTACTGAGCATTTGCTTCACAGATGGCCTGCACATGCATGACAAATCTAATGTATTCTGGGCATACTGTGCACATGCAGCAGCCATTTGTCCTGGACTTCTGGGTGTCAGGCAGCCTGGTTTAGCTATTGCCCCAGCTGGCCTGCCTGCCATCTGGAAACCCCCTGACAAACGGCCAGACTCTTTTCCCTCTTTTCCTTACCCTCTCCTCCTCCCCTGCTCACTCTCCCTTGGTTAGCTGTGTGTCGAGGAAGCTTTGGAGGAGGGAGCTCTTCAGTTCCAGAGCACGAAGAGCCCACGATCTTGGCAGGCTCAGGAGCCGGGCAAGGTTAAGGAAACAGCTCCGTCCACCATTTCCTGCAAGGCACAGCTGTAAAAAGAATGGGCAAAACTCGCTTCTGCACCACTGCTTAAAATAAGCAGTAGGCTGCTAGAGCAAGTGTTTGTGTTTTTTTGTTCAAGGCAAGCACGGTGTGGCTCCACCACAGGCGGATGGCTGTTCCTTGAAGAGAGGTGTTTTTCCAAAGATGGGAGCTTATCTCTTACCTGGTATGGCTAAACAGTCTATTTAAAATTAATCTTTCCTTACAGCAAATGATCCTAGTCACATAGTCTCATGGGCATTTTCTGATCTTTTTCCTCTAAGTTTGGATCTCTGCAGTTCTTGATCCTCAGGCTAACAGTGTTTCTCTATGATTATATTATTTAATGTAAAATATGGATGACTGAAGAAAGGTTCATTATCAAATGAAGGTCTGTGCTGTCTTCTGTCAGCATGTACCCTGGCAAGGGTCCCAGAGTCAATGTGAATTTTGTGCAATTACATCCAAAAGAGGCTAAATCCAAACATGTGGTGCCTTCTCAGCTTTTCTGTTGAGAGGAAGGGACAGAGAGAGGAGTAAAATTTCAAATCCAAAAATTCTAGGATAAACAAAGCAAGATTCCTCTGATTGACTGTTCCATTTCTGGGGTCTTCTAGCAGCAGACATAATCTACAGTGTCCCCTGAACTCATCAATGGAAAATTGGCATGTCTGCCATCCATACTCTTGCATCTGTTATTTGATTTCTTTTGAGATCACTAACCACCATTAGGAATTTGAAATAAATATGTACCTAGGAGAAGAAGAAAGAAAAATTACTTACCAAGTCCTGACTGTTACTTGGAAACTTTTGCACTTGTAACTAGAGAGAATATTACAAAACGATCATGGGTTGTTTTACAGATTTCAAAAGTGAAGAAAGCACTTGAGTCACCACCAAGAAAAGAAAAACAACCCAAGAGAAAAAGACCACCTAGAACTGATGAGGGGCCAGAAACCTGCCCTTAATTGAGTGTCTAAAGAAAACAGTATCTGGCCACCCTTTAATTTGTAACGAGTTCTGACTTGCTTTGACACAAGCTGTATGAACTGCCATGTGGGCTGTTAGTTGATGGTAAGAAGGAAATTCTTATGATGGAGCATGTTGTGTGCCTGTGCAGACCTGAAACATGGTCCAAAATACGAATATTAATAAATTCCTGCCTGGCAGAACAAAAAAATGTGAAAATGAGCATTACGGGGTACACTGGACAGGTACACTAAACCTAGTGACTGGAATGTAACAGCATAAGCACATTTGTCACAAAGCTGTTCATTCTGTTTTTCTCCTCCTTTCTGAAGTTAATAATGATTTTATGATCTAATATAGAAAAATAAATTACCTGCTCAGACTTCAAGCAGACACGGACACAAGAAAAGACAAGGTCAGCCTTATCCCTGAATTTATTTTTTTTAACTCAGTCCTCCTCTCTCTATTGTTTCCTATCATTGTATTTCTGAAACTTATTCCTGCATAGTTTATCCTAAATATATCTCTGTTGAGATTCTATCTCACTTCCTTGTCACTGTCATCCCTACCTCCTTGTCACTGTCAGAAATATTACTGCCTTTCTACTGAATTAGAAAAAAATATTGTCTGTGACTGCTTTCTCCCTCACCCCACACATCCAGCTCTTCTCTGCTCTCCTCTCAAACTGTTTCCAAGACCTTGTTCCACTGCTTAAGCAGCTTTTCTCTCTCTTTCCTCATCTCTCCCCATCACAGCTTTCCCTCTTCTTGAATGCACAAGTGCACACAGACTTTCTGCCAGAATCATCTTCGTAGCTGCTCACTCTAACAGTGAAACCTACCTCCTCAGGCCCTTTATTGCCCTCCTCTTCACTACCTAATCTGTTTAAGCTCTTGCTGAAAGCCAGGAAGTCCTGTCCTACTCCCACAGATTCTCCCATTGCCAACCATGTGATCTGCCCTTTCAGATACCTCTTGCACCAGCTCGCCTGTTGCCATTAATGCTGTGCTCCTATACAAGGAGTGAAGTTTTTACACTACTGTACAAAAGCCATGTTCTTGTCCTCCTCTGGAATGGCTAAATAGTAGCTTGATGAATACTACAGGAACCTGGACTATTAATTAAATAATTTGGTACTGTTTGAAGAGTACACTACTTTTTAAATCAGTGTCATCACATAATTCAATCAGTGAATTCACATAAACTAATTCACATCAACGCTCATTACGTTGCTCATGGGCCTTTTCCTGTCCTCTTTTCTGCCATTGTTACAATATACAGTTAGCATCTTGATCTTCAAAATATTTTTCTTTTACTCTGCTGTTGTAGTTATTGTTGTGCAGTTTGTGCTAGAGGTAGTTCAAGATACAGAAGAAAGACGTAATATGTGAGAGACAAAATCATGACTCAAGAGGAATTTTGCCATAGAACCACAGTCACAAAAAGGCTGGGGTTGGAAGGTACTTTAAAGATCCAACACCCCTGCCATGGACAGGGACACCTTCCACTAGACCAGGTTGTTCAGAGCCCCATTCAACCTGGCCTTGAACACTTTAGGCCAGGTATGGATTTATTTCCTTTGCAGTTTATTTTGTAAATCCCAAATCCCTGAAAGCCTACAAACTTTGATTTGATACAAGGATTTTTAAATTGACAATGATGTTTTATCATACTTTATGCTTACAGCCTTGTGATCAATTGCTTTGGACTTACTTCAAGGAACAGCTAATATCAGCTGTTCAATGCGTTTTTTGCCTTACATAAGAAGAGTCTTGGCTAAAAGCCATCATTTCTGGTCTAAAACCGCTCTTCCTTTAAATCAGAATCCATCAGATCATAGTAGTATGGGATCAGCATGAGGAACAAAAGTAGCCCTAGTTATGTGTAATTTTAGATCTATAAAAGTCAGCAGATGACTCACTACAATGTTGATGTTGTTGGGTTAACAAATAAAGCTCTCAACCTTTCAATTACATCTGTTTGGGAAGATCCCTAGGACTGTATGAAGCTGCACTGGAGCTGGAGAAGTTATTCTTGGTATATATTTAGGTGTAAATTACAGCATAGTTCATTTAAGGCTAAGGTTTGAGTGCATTTTCATACAAAGCGAGGAATATGAGCTTAGTTTTTTGGAGTGCTTTGTATTTGCAAGCTGCTCTCATAAAGGTAATTAGTTTGCAAGAGATCTCCAGCGTGCTTGATATGAGAGGCACAAATGGGTCTTTCATCATGCTCATTATACAAGAGTAATCTTTATATCAAGTACCAACTGATAAATGTTAATAGCTATGATAAAACACAGTATAATGAGAACTGCCTTCCAAAAAACTACAGCAAAGCATGCAAAGCAATTGACTTGAAAGGCCTATTTCAAATCCTTTCATTATACTTTCACAAGACAACATCATTGCAAGTTGGATTTTGTAGTAAGTGTACTGTGCAGGAGGCCTTGAACAGAAGGAAAATTGGGCTTTGCATTCTGCTAGATGAAGACTGCCCAATCTTTCAGAACTTCCCAGCCATGAGCAGAGGTATCATTTTACAATGACTATTGTATGAGAACAAATGCAAAGCCTTTTAGATAGACCTCTGTGTAGCAGAATGCCAGACACTATTTTCTTCTCATCTTACAGTATTAAAAGATGATGTAAAACAAGATGTAAATGATCTTGAATTTTCTGAGCATACTAGAAGGTAATTTTATTTAAAGAGAAAGCATTATTTTAAAAACAAAGGATATATTCTTAAGAGTTACGTACAAGTTTGCTCTAATTAAAAGATAGGATAAATATTTTTAGGTTATCTGTAGTTTGATTATTTGTTTGACTCTTTTTTAATAAAACATCAGTTTCTTCCATTGCTCCTTCAGCATCTGGAGAAGGCTCTCCAATGATTTCTTCTAAGGGTAAAATGGAATATAAAAGAGTTTGTAGGTTCCAGATAAGAGTAGAATTATAAACAAGAAAGCTTGTAAGAGAAGTCCACAATTACAAAGTTTTCCCATTTTTGCTTCTATGAGACAGTCATGAAAAAGGAAAATCCTTTAAAAATGCCCTATTCCAGAGCAAAAGGGGTTTGGGGCTGGTGAGTTTCAATGATTCAATGATGTCCAGTCAACTCAACTGAGAGACTGCTGCTACAAAATTATTGTTGTTATTTGCTTTAGATTACTTTAACGTTTCACTTTTTAATTTATTTTTTAACTATAAGGTATATTCTAAATGGAAATGAAGACACTAAATCCCATAAAATTGCTGTGATTTTTCCTTTTTTGTTTTAATTGCCAATTGTTTATGTCACAGCGTCAATAGATGTTATCATTGTTTATTCTGGATGTTCTGAAAACAGAATGGATGGGTAAAAAAGCAAAGGAATGTATTTTCTCCAGCTTCCACAGTGATGAGTTTTGTTTTACCAGATTCTTTTGTTACTGTTGTTTCCCTCTGCACTATTATTTGTGACACAAATACTGTATGGATCAGATGATTTCCCAAAGAGAAGAACACTTTCCCACCTTCCAGCTACTGCAAAAGAGGTATCAACACACAGAAGGAGAAATATACAATAACAAAAGACCCCTACCTAAACTCAGACTTCTCAACAGAAGAATTATAGTAATAAATGAGACAACAAGGAGTCCTGAGACACCCTCTTCCTCTGTGCCAGGTTTCTCCAGCACCTGCCTTTCAGCTATTGTATGGTTGACTCCACCGTTGGTTTCCCAGGATAGGGTAGGCCACGTGTGTGTACCTATCCAGGCACTGAGGGCGCTGTTAGCCCTGACTCCCCCTGTCTGATCCCCCAGGGCTCCCACCCCCCTGCCTATGCTCCGGGCTGTGTCCCAGCCCTCATGGGGCCATCAGCCCCTGCCCCAGCCGTGACACAACAAGGCTGGTCTCCAGCTCCCCACAGCCCCGCCCTGCCCAGCCATGGGTCCTGCTGAGCTGGGACCATGCTCAGGACCACGTGCCAGCCCATTCCCAACCTCATGGCCCTGCCCACCAGCCTCTGGACCTGCTCCTGGCCCTACCTCTGGGGTTGACATCCCAGCTTGACCCTAGGCCTGCCTCATCACCATGATATTGCCGTGATTATGGTCTCGACTCCTGGTCGGACATGGCCACCACTCCCAGCTGCCCTCCCTCAGGGAGCAGCCCTCTCTTGCTGCTCCTTGGCAGGAGTTTCCTCTTTGTAAGGAACTTAAATATCCTCATGCCCCATGCTGAATTTCCACCTTCCTGAGTTGAGGCACCCACGCAGTGACTTACCAGCAGCAGGGCTGGCGCAGGGGCACGGCAGGAGCCAGGGCATTCCAGGGAGCAGAGCGGGAGTGAGGCTACATGTACACCCCTGTCAGTGCCAGCCAGAGGCCCTCAATGCCCACACAGAGTGAAGCAGTCCAAGAGACCCATCCAAATTAAATCCCACAGGCCTCAAGAAGTGGGAAGCTAAAGTCATATAGATTCATAGGATCATTAAGGTTGGAAAAGACTTCTAATACCATCAAGTCCAATCAATAACGTAATACAGCCAGTTCCACCACTAAAACGTGTCTTGAAGCACCACATCTACACATTTTTTGAACACTTCCATCACTTCCCTGGGCAGCCTACTCCAATACCTGATCGCCCTTAATTTTTCTTAATATCCAATCTAAACCTCCCCTGATGCAACTTGAGGCCATTTTCTCTCATCCTGTCACTTGTAGAAGAGACCAACCCACACCGCTCCTCTCAGGTAGTTGTAGAGAGCAATGAAGTTTCCCCTCAGGCTTCTTTTCTCCAGACTAAACAAACCCTGCTCTCTCAGCTGCTCCTCCTAAGACTTGTGCTCCAAGACTTGAATCCAGACAAACCTTCAAGGAACATGATTCTGGGACACTTAATGCTGTTTTACGAAAGGTCCAGGAAGTTGCTGTGAGTTTTGTCTTTTAATGCCTAATAAAACATGTTTTCCTCAAATGCACCTGTGAACTGTGAATTGCCAGAAAGTCACCAACTGTTAACAAACAAAACAAACAAACAAACAAACAAAAAACCACAAAGAAAAGGAAAAAACAAACAAATATTGTCATAGTGAACAATAATAATTTGCAGGTGTGAGGGAATGAATCACAGTCCCACAGAATTTTGCTTCCTCAGAAGATGACAATGCTGTTCCTGGCCAAAAAGCCAGGAGGGAAATGGGATCTTTCTCCGGAAACTGATGCAGTCACCTTGACGCTGTGACCCAGATTGTTCTTCTGCAGGGAAGGGAGCTGTGATGGCTGCCTGACTGGCTACCTCTGGCACCATTTGGTCTGTTGGACACCTTGACCTGAATTTTGGATGAAAGCAGCTGTAAAAAATGATACTTGCAGGGAAAAGAAGAAAACCAAGACAGCTAAACCGCTTCCAGGCATTTCCAGGTTTTCCACTTTAACAGAGCTGACTGCCTTACCAACTGCCATTCTCCCAGATTTCTGCTTGGAATATGTGCCTTAGCCAGCATTAAAGAACCATTATTGTTAATTACATGTGGAAAGCCTAAAGCTTCAACTTTTGAGAAACAGATGAATTTTGTAACTGATTCAAACAAAATATCCATTCTGAGCATAACTACACAAATATGAGAGAAAAGGGATACATCAACACAACTCCTCGTCAACAGAATATCACTGTTTCCATGATTATATGGTAGCAGAGTTGAGCTTGTCTGCTAGAGCCAATTTGTAGACTGTAATATTACTTTATAATTGTTTTACATGAAATATGTGTCAAATAACAGAGGGATGCAGTAGTAATAGAGCTTTAAAACAGCTTGCTAAGTAGGGTCTCCCCTACCTTTAATAAATTTTTTAGATGTTGTATTTTGAGCCGTATTCCTAAGCCTCTGTCTACGCTGAAGGCAAGTGAACCATTTGTAACGAGTAAGGCCATGTAGATCTGATTTAACTATTTTATAGTGGTCAGCAATGTGATTCAGTGATTGCAAAAGCAATAGGACAGTAATGCTTTCCCAGCCCCCTGCATTTGTGAAATCCCACACTCTACAGTAAGCAAGTTTTTGCCAGTGCTCCCACACCATTCATGGAAAGCAGCACAATCAGAATTAAAAATAATTTTTGCAATAGGAAAGCTGACAATGCTTCACTGAACAGACAGTGAAGGTAACTCTGGTAACTTTATTTGTTCTTGGAGTTAGGCAGTATCTAATAAGGCAGGTTGGCAATTTGATGAATTAGCTTTAATGGAAGCTATTTTTTAAACAGTTATCACTGTTTCCAATGCAGTTGCATGCAGTATTTTAACATAAGATAGATTATGCTCCTTATTTAGTTTGGTTTATGATTAGTTTTAAATAGATTTTTTTGGTCCCCACTTAACTTTCTCACTGAGAGTTTTTTTGAATAATTCTCATCTTCCCTGCAACTGAAAACACTCTCAGAGATTAGATTACCATCAAGTGACCCTTCTTTGTCAAGGCCACCTGCCTGATAGAATGGTTTCTTGCTATAAGCCCTGGTAGCAAGGCAGAAGTTATAAAGTGAGGGGGTTGCTGGGCCTCATTGCCTAACCCTCTACAGTTTCCATAAAGCCTATAAATCATCCAGGTTTTCAGTGTTACTAATTCTGGTGGCTCTTTCTGCCCTCCAGAAGGCATTAATCCAAGATCTAACCAAACAGCAGGGGTTCTCAAGCTTAAAACACAAAGCTACTCCTTTTGAGAGCTAGATTAGCTGTATAGAAAATACTTTTTATTGCTACAAGGGTACAAAAGCTAACGTTTGTTCGGTTACACCACTCTCCCAACTAATTGAAATCAGACAAGAAAGCAGAGTGAATGATGGAGGGTTTAGTAACCAACAGTCATTATTAATGTTTTTAGTTTTTCTTAATTAAAAAAACTGTTCTTTCAGCTTTTTAAAATGCAAGTTCATGTTTTTTCTGCCTTTTCAGCTTCCTAAGTATCTTTCATACTTCTGTAAAAGAGGTAGTGAATACAAAGAGTAAAGTGGATACTACCAACCCAAGACTGCTGGAAATTGTTCTGCACATTCTTGAAATAATCAAATCAGAAGTGATCCTTCATTAGACCTACTCTCACTCCAACAGTCACTTATTTGCACTTTACTAATAGGCAGTAAAACCTGGAATGTGTACAGAGCATAAAGTTGTAACAAAAAACTTCCATTACACACACAAACTTTCCTGAAAATCATATTCTAACACACCCAGTTCTTCTAAGTTTTGAGCTATACAAAGTCATGTTTAATCGGAATAGCACTAGCAGTTCAAGTTGCAAAGACTTATGGGGTTTTTTTAATGTTTCATATTGTAAGTTTTGCATTTTTTCTTTTTAAAACCTATGTCTCCTAAAACCATCTATGTCCTGGAACACCAACAGTAAACAAAGGTTTCCATATAATTATATTTATGTATTTATAGTGTTATTTATATATTTATAATTATAGAGGGAAGCTGAAAAACACAGTAAGAATGTAATACATTAGAAACAAACCCAAGAAATTAGAACAAGATCGTGAATTGCCTTTTATGAAGCATGATTTCAAAGAAGAAAGAAGGTTAAATTATATGTTTAAAAATCTGGTGAGACACCAACATGGTTTACCTATTCACTTTTCAGAGTAATTCTTTACAGCCTGTGAAGTTAAAAAACTGGTCCTTATCTCATTAACTCTATCAGGAGTGGCATCAGTGTAAGTCTGTTCAGAAACATCCCTTCTGGAATGGGAGTGCTGCATTTCAGTCAGTTGCCAAACACAGGTGTTTAGGGACATTTGAGATGCCCTAGGGATCCCACCTGGCCTCTAACTGCTGATGCAGAAGGACACAAGTTTCCCATAGAATCTTTGCCAGTGCTACCAGTGCATTTCCAGTGGCATAACGTGCTTGTGCTTAGGCAGCTGAATCCTTACTGGGACTGCCTGTGCACAACACCAGGCCTTCCGAGCTGCTGTTGTAATCAGCAAGTGAGATTGGGGTTGCTTTTATAGCTTTTATTGCTTTTATATAAAGCCTCGAGGTTTTCTTTGTGCAGATCACCTGCCTGTTGAGCTACAGGTAAAAACATCTCAGTTATCTAGAATGGTGAAAAGAATCAATAGATCTTTAGTCTGGGGAAACGGTGAGTCAACAGAGGATTTTTAAAGTGTGCTCTATGCTGCAAACAGCCTTATTAGTGAAGGAGGGAAAAAACATGCATTATTTTCCTATTGGTGAGGAAGGAAGATTTTTAAGAGACTTGAGTGTCTATAAATAAATAAATAAAAGCTGAAAAAACACAGCTAATTTGTCTTCAAAAGACAAAACCAACTACATTTTATTGACATTTCTGAAAGCTTTGCATGAAGTTCTCTAGGAAAGCACAGAGACACAAGCCTGGCACAGGGACTGCAGGTACTCAAGAACTGATGCAGGTACTCCTAAAGATTTGAGGGGTTTTCCATTTTAAATGTCATTAATTAATGTGTTTGAATTAAACCAGCTATGTGCATATAGCTTCCAAATGTTTTGTTTTCCAGATTTACAAAGTTTTCTGGGGATCCACTATTCTGTTGGAAAAGAAATCTTGGAAGGAGGAGTTCTGTACGATCTTGTTTCACAGAGCTAGTAAACCTCACTGGGACAGTGGCTAATTTTGGCCACTCTCTATTTCAAGGAAGTCTACAATCACATTTTTTTACTTCACTGGTGGACAGTGTAACCTGTTCTTGTCAACAAGCCAAGGAATAACAAGCCAAGAACCTTTGGAGCCGGAGGGGATGGTGAGAGGAAGGGCTTCCAAAAAGATAAAGAGGTAAAGGCAGAGAAATTACTCAAACCTCAGGCTGCTCTAGAAGGCATAAAGCAAAGCAAAGCTTCCCGCCCAGTCATTAGATGCCTGGTGCCACACAACTGTGTCGAGAAAATGTGGTGATGAACTGAATGCAGTGAAAGGAGACGTGGATAATACATAGTAAAATGCACCTGTTGACAAGTACTTTAGTTATGACTATGAAAGTGCTTTACAGGGTAATAACTGTTCAGTAGCGAGCTTAAAATAAAAATAATGGGGGTTTAATAATAGTAATCATGTCATTGTTATTAAAGGTTTTAACATGTTTTAAATTGAAAGTTTAAACTCCCCAGCAGCGAAGAAATTACTCAGCCAATTCTGCAAATATGTGTTCAGTGTTTTCTGGCCACTTTAATATAGTTTGACTCTGTAAGGGAAGATGGTGCTCAGTGCCCCACATGTATGTTGTATGCAACAGAGTGGTTTTAAGTTGGACTAAATTTGGGCTGGGTTGCTGGACAGACCACCCCCATCTTGTCCGTATCTGCCAAAAGGATGCTTTGTTGATCCATGTTGTCTGCATTAGGAGCTGGAATGCATTTGGTGTGCAGCTGGAACAGATCACCTGCCTTAGATGCCTCTGAAAGGAAACCTGTTCACAGACACTGAAACCACCCTGGGAACAGAAAGTGCAGCAAGTGGGGAAGCAGGGGAGGTGGCTTTGAAGCCATGCTCTGAAACAAAACAGAGCTGTAGAAACACCTTTGCTCCTTTTCTTCGCTAATTAGCTCAAAGTCTGAGTGTGGTCCAGTTTAGTTTACAAATGACCTGTGGAAAGGGACACACTTGGACGATGCTCTCAGGCACATGGTGGGAGTCTTGGGGCTGTCCCACGCAGGGCCAGGAGCTGGACTCGATGATCATTGCGGGCCCCTTCCAATTCAGGAGATTCTATTATTCCATGAAATTGCTGACAATTTAAAATAGTTTAATCATGTCAGGTGCTCGGGATAATGCTTGTGTCTTGTTGCCTTGTGAGATGGGTAGGATGGAATGCTCTGGTCTCCCACTGGTCAGGAGTACACACAGCCACGTAACCTGCTATGGAAATAAAGGTGTGTGATGGCAAACCAGGAAAGAGGAAGGCCAGATGGTGATGAACATTTTGTTAGAGGGGCTGGGTGAGCAGCTGGCATGTGGCAAAGCCATTCCTGCTGGCCTGATTCTGGTTCTCATGTATTTATCCTTAGTTTTCCCTTCCTCTTTCCACTGGGAGTGAAAACAATTAATATGGAACAGATATAAGCAGGGAAGGTGACAAAACTTTTGATCTCTGCTGAAAACTACTCATGTTCACAAGAAGCTTTCAATTGAAAATGTCAACTTTTCCTTATAAAATCAAATTAATGCTTTGAAAAAGAAATAAAAATGAGATGCTGGCAGCCATAAAGAAAACATAGACAGTTTAAATCTGTGGAAACCATGAAAAAGTTAGTTCTCAGCCAAAAGTATTTGCTATTTTTTAAGAAATTTTTGTTATTCTTTTAAAAAGAAAGAACATGTTCACAGGGCTTGGGTGTTTTGTGTGAAAACTCACAACTTTCTGAAAGGATGGAGGTGTGGGAAATCAAAAACAAAAAGATGCGCTAGTAAATCTTGAGAAATTTCTCAGTGACTTATGTAAATGTTATCCTATACAGTTCAGTGATTACACTGGATGCTTTTGTGATATTTTTTCCCTGGGAAAAAAAAAGCTTAAGAAAGTAATTTTTAAGTCAGATTAAATATCAGAACTCATTCTTTGGTTTTGAAGAATTTCACACAAGGGCAACAGATTTGTTTGCAACCCACTGCAATGACTGGAAATTCGGAGGGTAAAGTTGAGCAAGATACATACTTGTGTCTGTTTCCATTTAAATTTAAAGATGTATTTCTGTGCTTGTTCTTACCCAGTACTGCAACGCTAAGAGGTTCTCCTGTCCACAGATGTCAGAAGTTACTTGATATATTGGGATATTTGTGATGTTCATCTTTAAAGAGTTGGACTCAAGTGCTCTCCCAGTACTCCAAGCAGAGTCAGGGCTGTGCAGGTACTGCTGCTTCAGCAGATGTCAGGAAGTCATGTGCTTGGCAGGTACCATATGGAGATTCCCAAAAGAGGCTGAGCACTCAACTTTATTGCCTTCTGGGAGTTTCAGGTCACTGAGGACCAGGCAAAACTGAACCCTTTAACAGATTTAATAATGATTTTTTTTTTCTTTTTAAATTATTGGGCCAAAAGAAGTAGCAACACATGTGCTGGCTCCAATATTTCCGTTTCAATCCAGCTCAGCTTCTGAGGATGTTAAGAGCATGGCCTCTTTTGGACTTTGGAATTAAAAAGAGTATCTGAATAAAGCTTCCTTTTATTAGAGAAGAGAAGCATTCTTTTGAAACTGTCTCAAATATCTTACTTGGCTGCCAGCACATTTTGGGAAAGACAGGTGAGAAGTGAAGCACATTCTTTCCATTATGCCTTTGCCACAGTGTCCAGCTTTACATGTCTTTGAAAGAAAGAAAAAAAAAAAAAGCTCAAATGCCATTAGAGCTTTGACTTAAACCAAGACAGAAAAAAAAAAATTATTTTAAGTGCCTTACACTAAAACTTTATCTTTGCTTCACTTCGGTAAAAGTAGAATAGTATTAAAGGAAAGCAGCAGACATTTTATCTCTATATTTGGCCTGAGTTTTTCTTAGAACATGGGAGTATTCTTAACACACCACAATTTCAGCACAAGACAGTGAGAAATGGAGGAAATACATGGGGTCAGTTGAAGGCTGTTTCAACCATAAATAACTCCATTACATTTCTGAGTTACTCTCAACTGGCCTTTGTACATCAAAGAACTTATTTCCTCTTATTATTAAAAGTATGAGATGGGTACCTGCAAAAAAAATGTGGCATTGGAACGTGCTTTGGAGCAGTCTGGGCATACAGCACTATTTCTTGCTTGTTTCCATCAGTATCCTGTATCAAATGTTTGGATACTGCAGTAAGAGATGTCTTCTGAAAAGGCAGTGAACCACTGTGGACTGCCATCATAACTGCTGCTTACACCTGATCTTCTTTTCTTACATTTTCAGTCTGATTTTCTTTTCATACATTCAACTGATATTTTTCTTCAACAGTTATACATAGTTTTTCACAACTACCTAAATGAACACAGTCTTTGCGTGAAGTCTCTTGTGCACAAAATGCATTAAGGAGTTAAGCACGCCCTTAGAGGAGTCTTATGGCCATACAAAATGTTATCACAGTACTGAAGACAGAGGCAGCCTTTAAGAGTATTAGGATCATTCTTACTGTTCTAGTTCACATGTTTTGGGGTGGGATTTTTTTACAGTTTGCAAGGTTTCACTGCCACACGTAAGTATTATCATAGCCTTGTGCATGTTTCAGTTACCTTTTTTGTGGTTCTCATGCTGTTTGTGGTGCTCAGTGCCACTGCAGGGATTATCAGGCTCTTCAGGAGAGTGTTCATGTAAGAGGAGAAGACACATGATTCTTACATGCTGGATGAACAATGCTTACATTGCATGCCAGCTGTTCCTCGGGCTTTGCAAAGAGCTTATACCCATCTTAAACCCCACTTAAGCCCTACTTTGATTTTTTTGCCTACATCTCCAGCTAATGAAAATTGACAGTGACATCTCTGTACAATAGCTGAGGAGCTGGTCACCTGATCTGAGAAAATGCTAATACCTGTATAAGGAACTGCCTTTTTAAGAGTTTGGGATAAAAATGTAATAACCTCTGGACACTGAAGTTGAGAACTGTTGTTACTTCAGGGTTTTTTTCAGCAGCCTTGTTGAATAAAATGTTCTTCTTCCCTCTCGCTTTTACTAGTCCTCTCTCCACTTAATTTTGCTCTTCTCCTGCTTGTTACAGACCCCTTCCAGAGATAGTAAGTTCCTGACTGTATTTTTCTTAATTACCACCTCATAGCACCATAAGACTTACCTCTTCTGGGGAAAGTTTCTTCTCAAATGCGAAACTGGTCTGTGACGTGGAGTTATCTGCTACTTCTATAGACCTACCCTTGAGAGTTGTTCCTGCGTTCCTTGCAAAACCAAAGTCTTGAACTGAAAAAACTCCTGTCCGTACCCGACAATGAAGTCAACAGGAAAAAAGGTTGGATTGCTGATTATAGTTTTTATAGCAAAATCCAGCTATTGAGTAGCAGTAGCCTATATTTTTGATTTTCAAGACGAATATTAACACTTTTTAAAGCTGTAGGTGTGCCAAGCCCATGCTGTCTTTTCACAAGCCCTCCTCTCCCATCCACATTACTTCTAAATTAAACCAATGGGATGAGAGGCTTATGGGAGGTAGGGGTTTTCATTTGATTGTTTTCATTTGATTGGACTTTCATTTACATTTACACTTATTCAGAAAAGCATATGACTCATATGTAGGGCCTGCCTTTTCTTGAATCAGAAGTTTAAAAATGTAATGTTCTTTTAGTCTGTAAGTGACTGTGTCTTCTTTAACAAAACTTTACCAAAGTTCTGTGAGTCATTTTCGAGGAGCAGACCTTGGGTCTATAGGATTTCTCCTGATTGCTGACAGATATTCTTGGTATAGTGTAATAATATCTTCAAGAATTTTCAAACCTCTAACTCCTATGTCTGTCAACAAATAGCTTGTGCACAAAAGCCCTTCGGCACATGTGAACTTGTAACAAAGTAGGGAGTTTGAATGCCTGATTTTCAGTCATGCCTGAGTATGCAGCTGTGTTCATTCTGTCCATGGACAACACAGGGAAAACCTCAGAAAAAATTGCCGTAAAAGGAGAAAAAGTGTCCCTGACAGATTCAGTGTAAGGTGTGAAGAATAATAACAAACAGCAGGTCTACATTAGCTGTCCAGTAGTTATTCTTGCCATTTTAATAGTTTGAAATAAAGAGTGACAAAAAGATATGGTAGAGACAAAAGTGACTTCTGGGTGCTTGGACAAGCTTGATGTCGGTATTTTTCACTAATGCATTGTTTGAACTTCTATCTTGGAATCATAGAACCACAGAATGGCCTGAGTTGGAAAGGACCTTAGGGATCATGCAGTTCCAATCCCCCTACAATGAGCAGGCACAGCTTTCACGAGACCAGGTTGCTCCAAGCCCTTTCCAACCTGGCCTTGAACACTTCCAGGGATGGGGCAGCCACAGCTTCTATGGGCAACCTGCATCAGTTCTTCACCACCCTCACACAGAACTTCTTTCTAATATCCACTCTAAACCTACTCTTTTTAGTTTGAACCCATTTCTCCTTGTCCTGTCACTACAGGACCTTATAAATATTCTCCATCTTTCTTGTAGGCTCCCTTCAGGTACTGAAAGGCCACAATTAGATCACCCCGAAACCTTCTCTTCTCCAGGCTGAACAATCCCAACGTGAAGTACACAGGTGTATACATCTCATGAGATTTGGATATAAAAGAAAACTAGTGTGACATTTTCTGAAAGACTTTCCCAGTTGACATTTTTTTTAATTTTTTGCTTGATAGTCATGTGGTTTAGTTTTAGGCAGTCCTGTGAAGAGCAAGGAGTTGGACTCGGTGATCCTTTTGGGTCCCTTCCAACTTGAGATATTCTATGAATCTATGATTCTATGCCAGGCTGTATACAGAGAGAGAGTGTTATTTCACCAAAGTACAGCACAGCCACATAGCTGGCTATTGGAAGATAACAGAGGAGGAGAGGAAGTGCAGGTTTTACTGGATTCTCAGCAGGCAGAAGAAGACGGTACTTCTCATGCAATTAACTGAAAGGAGGAAATTCTCCTGTGCATACCTAAAGTCTCAGCTTGACACAGGCAGCCTTGATAGAAAATCCTCTTGAAGAGACTTTGCTGAGAGGAGTTTATATTAGCTCCCACTTGAACTGAAAGCTGTTCCACCTGCTCTCTGGCAGAAAGGCAACGTGCATAATTAAAAGCAGACGTTTCAAAGACTATGAATACCCAGCAGGGTTTTGAATACTGAGAGTAGTGAAGGGTTCTACCTCATCTACACAGAGTTTCCAGCCTTTAAGGACTCTGGAGAAATTAACAAGCAATGTTTGGTTATTATTAATCCTTTTTACAATGGAAAGAGCATCTCAAGAAATTTTTGGTGCCAAAAATCTGTTGTTTCAAGCAATTCACTAAGCAGTCTCAGACACTGTGAGCCTTCCCTCGTTAAAGTTTCTGTAGTTTAATTTATTCCAGAGACTGGATCAGCAATGGTGGGAAGGTGAAACTTCTGTGTTTCAGTGTTCAGTTTAGTGGAAGTGAGAAACTGTTTTTCTTTCCAGGCTCAGAAGAGAATCTCATTGCCGTAGCATAAGCTCTTCCTAGGGAAAAAGGTTTATTGGTATCAGAGACAAATTTGTGCTTAAGGTTACTAATTCCAAATTACTTTTACTTCAACAAACTATGTTATTAGGTACTATAGATTTATAGTTATTTCATTCCAAATGTAATCTGCGCTTCCTTATAAATTACCTGAAGAGCTGATAACATTGCTGAAAGTGGGAGTCTTTTTTAATAAAGTAAGTAGAAGCAATCAAATGCAAATGAAAATAAAATTGCCTGCCCACTATGAGTTTTTTGTACTGAGATAACCAGGCAATAGAAATTATCCTTGGTTCAGAAATGGAAAAGCATTGTGTGCATTAAAAAAAAAAAAAAAAAAAAAAAAAAAAAAAAAAAAAAAAAAGATATTCCAAGAAATCACAACCATCTTGTAATATTTTTCTTCAAAAAATGTGAGAACTAATCACCAACCTCTAAAAGTGTATTTTATGTTAATACACTTAGTTAACACCAGACAAAGTTTTCCTTTTGTTGTTTCTTCTTACAAGCCAGTCCTCCAATAGAGACATGGACTACATGACCAATTCACAACTCTCCAAGACCTATTTTTATGTCTCTAAATTAAAGTGAACATTTTTGCTAAGGTTTCTCCTCTTGGTTTAGAAATATTATATTTGCACTCTTTTCCCCATATGAGGGAAATTAATATATAGTGTCCCATTAGGTCATTTGAGCATAAGTAATACTTTGCTCTCTTCACTATTTTGTCTGCAAACAGAACAGACCTTCTCAGAAGGTCTGATTCTGAAACATTTAAACCATGTAATAAAACAGTATTGATTTTAAACAGTTATTAGTAGGAATATATGTATTTCCATATGAAGAGGGTTATAAAACCAGGCCAGAACCATGCAAGTCACCACGTAAGTATGGATTATAGGATTGGAGAGGGATAAGTGCATGAACCTGCAAACCCCATTGTATTCTTGATTGTATTTTGAATCTTCTTTTCTTTTCAAGGTGTACAAGTTATAAAGGCAGCCAATGAGAATTGCCAGACAGTGCTTTAATAAACATAGATCCTGCCTGAGCAACCCTTCTACACATGCACAAATCCAATCCCTTTCCTCTAGTGTCTGATTCCAGCTGAAGTTGAAATCTGTCAGTATGAGGAACTAGCTAGTCCCTTGCCCAACCAGGGCAAGAGCAAAGAAACATATCTGAGTTGCTCTGTAAATGAATAACTATAACTCTACAAGTAACAATAGTGGATTAAGTGTATGGCACAAGAGAATGGGGCTTCCCTATTTCATTCTTTTTCTCTCTACCATCCTAGATCACATTCTATTAGAGCTGTGTTTTGGAAGTCTCACATGTCTGAATACTCCCCAACGAGCACCACAAAGCAGTGGTTCACAGAAGCACAGAATGACTGGGATTGGAAGGGACCTCTGGAATTCATCTATTCCAACGCCCCTGCTAAAGAAGGTTTACCTACAGCAAGTTGCACAAAAAAAACAACCAGGTGAGTTTGGAATATCTCCAGAGAGAGAGACTCCCCAGTCTCTCTGGGCAGCCTGTTCCAGTGCTCTGTCATGCTCACAGAAAAAAAGATTTTCCTCATATTCAGGTGAAACTTCCAGTGTTTCAGTTTGTGCCTGCTGTCCCTTGTCCTGTCTCTGGGAACCACTGAAAAGAGTCTGGTCCCATCCTCTTGACACCCGCCCTTAAGATATTCATATGCATTGATAAGATCCCCCCTGAGTCATCTCTTCTGGAGGCTGAATCTGCCCAGATCCCTCAGCCTTTCTTGATAAG
This sequence comes from Oxyruncus cristatus, assembly GCA_013399855.1. Classification (NCBI taxonomy): domain Eukaryota; kingdom Metazoa; phylum Chordata; class Aves; order Passeriformes; family Cotingidae; genus Oxyruncus; species Oxyruncus cristatus. The sequence continues at coordinate 276,041 of VXAY01000900.1, read as the reverse complement.
AGAGATGCTCCAGTCCCTTCCTCATCTCCACAGCTCTCCTTTGGACCCCATCCAGTAGTTCCTTGTCTTGAACTGGACACAGCACTCCATATGTGGCCTCACCAGAGAAGAGGGGAGGATCATCTTCTTCAATCTGCTGGCCACACTCTTCCTCATGCAGACCAGGACACCACTGGCTTCCTTGGGCCCATGGGCACATGGTTCAATTGTTCATTTCCGATGCAACTAAGAGGGAGCTATGTAAGAGTGATCAGTAGTGATGGAGAGAGGAGAGCTCATCCTGGCGATTCAGGGTTGCAGTGAGCACTGTAACCATTTGCAGAGGCTGTCCAACCTTGTTACCTATGGTGCACCAGCACCAGGCATTCAGCAGCCATAGTAACCTTTGGCAGACAAACCCTCTTGGACAGATCCAAATGAGAGACAAGGTTTATGTAGCTGCACAAGGGGGAGAGTACTGATGTTTCTTTATGGAGTACTTTAAATTCTGAGACCAATTACAAGAGCGGTCTATGTCTTTAGACATGAATAGTACGTTCCTTTTTTTTGTAAATGGCAGTCAAAAATAGGTGGCTGGCTAAGAGAAGTGTTCCTGAGTTTTACGAGATCAATAAAACTTGTTGTTGTACAGAGCACTTGGCTTTTGCGAGCAGTCTCTTACATCAGCTCTAATCAGGTTCCTCCCTGCATCACCGAGGGGGAGGCAGCACTAAGGGTTTGTTCAGCAGCTGTTGCACTAAGTCCAATTGGAGTCCAGGCTTCAAGGCCCACTGGAGTGAATGGGGCTTATGGATGCACTTGAGTGCTTTGCTGAAGCAGGGCCAGGGTGAGTGAAAACATCTCACTAAGGAGCCAGGCACCCAGTCCCACCTCCTTTGGGGACATTTTCAAGGTGTGAGGTTTGTTTTTTTTTTTTTTTCCTTCATATGCTGTTTTTTGTAGGTTTGTGTTTGGTTTTTTTTTTTTCAATCAGGAATAAGCTCTCCAGAATGAAAACGTAGGATATCCTCGTCTATATGAACAACCTCATAAATAAGAACAGATGCTTCTAGTGCAGAGGCATGGGAAAGGCATTTCTTTTGAAAACAGCGGTTAGAGAGTCTTCATAACTCTCCTGTTCTTGGATGATGATAGGGTTGAGCACTGAGACCTAAGCTGGGAAGGCCCACTAACCAGTTCCTTCCTCCATAAAATAGACACTAAAGAGGAACTCGATCCAGATCATCTCTTCTGCACGTTCACCACACACCTTGGGTCTGAGCTCAAAACCACTGGGGTCAGCTGGATGACTCCGCTGCAGTTCAGGGAACATTGTATCTGGTGTAGACTTGGAAAATGTCAAAGAGGCATTCCTGGTTCTGCTAAGGATGTGGGCTGTTCCTATTAATCATGGGCTTAGAAACAGACAATCGATGCTGCATTTAAACTAAAAAGTGTTGAGAAAAATAGAAAAGAAAGTCAGAATAAGCAGTGGGACCATTTGCATTCAGACCTCATTCTTCACATCACCAAAATATAAGGCACAGCCTAGAAGGAAGCAAGATTTAGTGCTGGCTTCCTTCTAACAAAGCCGTGACTAATGGCATTATACCTTTTTATCTCACTTTTTTTTTAAACGAAAGCTAAAACTAAGGAAGCGGAGAAAAAATCCTTAAAAATAGAGGTCCATTATGCTCATGGCCTCTCAGGCAGCCTGCACGATGGGTGCCTCCCTCTCTCCTTCCTGCTGTGTGATGGACATCCTCCAGTTTCCCTGTTGCTTGTGGTTAAAACAAAGACTGCTGTAAGCTGTGCATCTTTTGACTGATGAGATTGCATTATTTGGGAACCTGGATACAAGTCCACACCTCCAGCAAAACAAACAAACAAATGAAATAAAACCCTCACAATGCTCATTTTGCAATGTCAGCCTGGATAAACACCCTTTGGAATGTTTTACTCATCCTTTTACTCTGAACAAAAGCAGTAGAATGAGGTTGTGAACAATCTGATCACACACCAGTGCCATTTTAATTGGTTTGAATTGAGATGCAGCAAAATTAATTTATTTACTGCATTATAAAATGAAGCCTAGTTCAAATATGATTATAGCAAATTACCCTCCCTTTAACCAAAAGTAAAATTTATGTTTGATGTATGTGAAAATTCTTTTTTTAATGGTATATGACTTTTTAAATTACCTTATTTAGCTGGGTAAAAACTGTTTTAGTTAAGCCCTGGCTTAGGTGAGGCAGTAAATATTTGTACAACTAACATCAGTAAAGGAAAATTATGCAAGGCAAGTTTGCTTTTGTTTAGGCAAACAGAATGATAAAAATAAAATTGTGTCATGTAAAATTAATGCTTAGTGAAATCTTACTTTTACAAGCGCTGTTATTAAGCAAGGCTGCAGATCACATCTGTCAGCACAGTCCAAATACCAAATGCATGAAATAGAACCTTTTCAGTATCACAGCAATAATACTGTTAGAGTCAAGATGCTTTCAGACATGTAATTTCGTATGTAAGAAAACTGTTCTTGAAGTGGTTGGGCACCAAAATGTTCTTTTGTTCCAAGATTTGAGAACACATTGAGGTAGAGATGCAGGAGAAGACAAAATATGCTAGCTGATATCTCCCAGAACAACAAAAAAGATTTGCCCTTTCACAGATTTTCCTGTTATCTGTCATTTGGAATGGTAAATCCACATTAATGTGCTTTTACAAAACCTACAATTTCATGGGATTACTAAACATATCCTAAATTATTTGGGGTTTTAGAAAAAAAACTCCATAGCCATTTGTCAGTGACTTTCAACAACATTTAGGATTTTCAGAAAGACCTCAGGCATTTATCTGGAATGTAAGTGTAAGAACTTGAGGAGAACGTTTTGCTGCCTTTCAGCAAGAGTTTTAACGAAGGTAATTTGTAGGTTCTCCATGGAATCACAGAATGGGTCAAGTTGGAAGGGGCCACAGTGAGTCATCTGGTCCAAACTCCCTACTCAAGCATCTCCTGCTCATTGAAAATTTGGATGCTTATGGAGTTTGGATAAGGATTTGCCATATTCAACACATCCTGAATAAGCCCAAGAACTAAAACAGAAGAACAGAAAATCCGAGTTTTGAACGATTCCTCATTTCTCTCAGTTCCAAGGCCCCTCAGTGTACTGTGGTTCCAGCTGGGGTGTCTAGTAGACATTAAGCACCTGTGAATCTACAAGCCAGAGGGATGAAAACCCAGATCAGCATGAAGCAACAGGGGGACTCAAGAGAGTGGTTAACGAGGGGTCAGAAGATCCTCAGAGACATCAGAGTTATCCCCTTCCCTGCTGACAGGTCACTGCCCCGTGTGTGCTCCCTGGACACGGCGAGGGCTGTGCAGAGAGCAGGGTGACCTCAGAGGGGGCATGGAGAGCCCCAGCCCCAAGGACAGCACCCCTTGCCCTCGCACCTGCCGTGTCCGGGACTGCAGCCCAGTCCTCTCCTGTTTTACAGGCCACCAGGAGGTCTCAGAGGAAATAATTTATTATAATGAGGATCGCTGTGTTCCCAGGTCTGATACACCCGTCCTTGGCTGCTCACGGAGGTGACTTTACTGTGCTCGTCTGGGCTCTGGGGGTTTGTTCCTCCAGCCCGAGCTCTCCACGTGACTCTGACCAGGACACCTGATGTTACAATATCAGCTTTTCTCTGCAGCTTGACTTGGAAAGAAGAGCAAGGTGAATTTCCCCGTGCTTCAGCACCACACAGCAAATTGCTGTGAGAGTCTCAAATCCTCTGATAAAGAAGACCTTTGAGAAATAGATGCCATCCAGGCACCATGTTTGGTGTAAATCCCTTCATCAAGAATTTCACCTGTTATTAGCATGATTTCATCTTTATCTACTGAATCCACACAACTCCTTGCTGTGACTAGTTGGTGGCCAGAGAGTAGAGAAATTTGCAATAAAAAAGCATAGCAGTGACAGGGTATAAAACATTAGCTTTTGAAATTCTTGTTTGCCAAGCACAGTGCTAAAACCAGAATGTCTCTAGATTTTTATGTACATACAAGGGCACTGGATATTAAAAGACCACTTTACTGTGTGACTTCAGCATAGAGAGTTGTCTGCTTTCGAGAAAACGTCCCACCAAGAGTTGCAGTCTCTTAAATCTACAGAAGCAGTAATTAGCCTTTCCAGGCTAATAAATCTATATTTATTTTTAATTGAGGAACTTTTATTGTTGTCTTGCTAAACAGCACAATAAAGTTCCACCCCATTAAAAAACAAACAAACAAACAAAAAAAAACCAAAAAAACCCCACACAACAACAACAACAACAAAAACCAACAATCAATGGGTTCCATCTCATCCTTGCTCCCTCCGCAGCTCTGCGGCAGCGAAGGGCTGCCAGGTAGAGCAAGAAGTCAAACATGTCCTTCCCTAAAGGGATGCTGCTGGAGGCAAACAGCATCCTGGGCATCAGAAAGAGGTGGAAAGAACGAGCTGACCCACACAGCCAGGGCCACAGGAAGCTGTGCTGCACAAGCAGAGAACGTGAATATGTCTGCAACAGAGAGAAATGGGAATCCAGAGGCAGCACCTGTCAGTGAGGTTTTAAGGGAACAGCTACCAGCTGGAGACAGGACAGCGGGAAAGGGTAGAGTGTAAAAGACGCATGGAATGTAACAAAGGTCTCCCAGCCTTTTTGCAAAGATTTTGCAAAACGATTTTGCAGCTTTTCAGAAGGGTATTCTTGCTTTCTTCGGTGAAGGTAGTCAGAGACAAAACAGAAAGCAAAGCAAATACAGGTTGAACATTCACAGTCTCTAGATACTGTTAACAATCATTAAGCACTGTCACCTGAGTAAGTAAAATACCAGTTTTCTCAGCCTCAGATTGAAACACTGCCGAACAACCTTTTGGAGAGCATCCTTTTACAGCAGAGAGGTTTCATTCTGCTTTCATTTTTGAGTGGGTTTTTCAAAGGTACAGACAGTATCAACATGATGTGAAAGTCAACCATGGGTCTGACTTTTCAGAAAAAAAGAAAAAAAAAACAAGCAGAGAGCTTCTCCTGCACCAGTTTTTAAGTGTACCAACATTTCCATAATCATTCAGTTAACCTCCCATAGAAAGACTTCCCACTGCTACTTTCCTCTTCTCATCAAAGTGTTGTGAAAAAAGCTGGTAAATGATAACAGTAAATTGCTTTTCAGTAAGGTTAAGTAGGCTGCCAACAACAAGGAGCTTTACCTAAAGTATCTTTCTGAGTCTCAAACAAAACAAAGCCTATCTTATCTCCACATCAATTTACATGCTGTAATCCAGGATGCTTCCCATCTAATTTTGTTCGAAGAAGTAAAAAAAAAAAAAGGTTTTGCAGGAATTTCCCTTATTTTAAAATGACCTAATTAGTCCCAAGTTTGCATAGATTTCAAACCAAAACTCAGGTGCAGTCAGACACAGCCTTTCTTTGCTTTGTTTACCCATCTGTTTCTCTGCACTTGGAGCACAGATGAAACGTGGCAGAACTATTTAATGCGAATGGTACTGAGAATATGGAATAAGTTACCAGTGTCGGGAGTTAGTGCAGAGCATACATGTGTTCAAATTACCGGAGATTTGTTTCTCTGGTAGGGAGGATTGAGGGATGAAAATGCAAAACCATGGGATTCAGCTAAACTAAACAAAGGAATCGATACTGTATTTTGGACCAGATGCCTTTTTCCTGAAAAGATTTTCCTTCCAAATGATTCAGGTGCAAACTTGTTGTCTGCCGAGACTAAGAGCCAAAAACCCTTGATAGTGCTTCTGGGTGTGACACGTGACTGCAGGCAGGGGATTTCTGGCTGGTTTTCTTCTGATTCAAGTCTTCATTTTCTTATGTGTAAAGTATGTGCACTGGAAAAGGAGTCCTACAGGCTTTGGCTGAGGACTGGATTTTGGCCAGGCCTGAGTGGGTACAAAGCAAGGAAGAGAAAGACGGGCCAGGGGTGGAGGTTGTTAGTAAGCTGCTTCATGCTCAGCAGGGAGGCTGTAGGGTTCAAGGAGGCTCCCTGAAACAGGCTGTAGGCTCAGCATCAGTTCTGTAGAAAAATTTGTTGGGCAAGAGCAATGGTAATGGCACATGAACAACAAAAAGCAGAAAAACGCATACTCCCTGCGTGTTCGTATTCTGGGGCAAAATTCCTCTGACATCCATGGAGTCAACACAACCCCAGATCACCTGAGGACTGAGTTTTACCTACAAGGCATCATCTCAACCCAGATGATTGCAAGGGCTTTGATATTAGCTCAAACACAGAACTGAGCTAACATGTCTGCAGGACTTCTAAATTAGAGCTGGCTCATGTCCAGGCAGTTCGAAGCATAAGCAAAGGAGCCTCAGGTCTGTCTGAAATGTCCGTATAGATTGATTCTCAGATAGGATGCTCTGAAGTGTTGCCTCTTGTGGTTTCAGTTAGCGTGTGGGTGGCTGAGTTCTCTGAATCACACGTTGTAAAAACAGCAGTTTGACAGTCCCATTAACAATATAGATAGTGTCGGGTTCAGTATGAAAGCCCCTCTTTTCAGAATTCCTCAGATCTGAGAAATGGGTTGAAGGAAAAAAAGAATCTGATTCAGAACTCAAAAGGAATTCATGACTTTCCCACAATACTTACTACTGGGAAACATTACTAACTTTTACTCTAAGAGGTATTGACCAGTAACTCTCCTAGTGTTTTCCTGGTAGCACAGCACAGTGTAAGTAAAGAGGACAGAGAATAAGAGTGTTTTGCTTTCCAACATTAAAAAATAAAATAAAATCCCCATCTTATGCAGGCAAGTATACATGCACACAGAGTGCCTTCAAATCTGCAGAGAGAGTGAAACTCAAACTAATGGTAGAGTTTACTAAAATTCATCAGGCCATGTGAATGCAGGGCACTCACACCACAACATAATGAAAACCATCAGAGCTCCAACTTCATGCGGTTTTCATGGACCCACAGCATCTGCTTGCTTTGTTTTGGAATTTTGCCTCTGCCCCATGCGAGTCACTGTGTCAAGAGAAGTATGTGAGGGAGTCCTCTGGGTTTACAGAGCAGGAACAGCAGGAACATCATAGCTGAACCATTCCAGGTGCTTGTTAAAACAGGTTTAGCAAAATGAGAGAGGAGAAAGGTCCACGGGGGTTAAACTGCAGACAACAGACAGTCTGATGGGCCACTGCCTTGCATTTAGTGCAGTCATTAATTTCCACATGTGCAAGACTGCTCCATTATAATTTCTTGACTAATTATAATGGGGACTATGCCATATCACTGTAAATGAATACATACATTAAAAAAAAAAAACCCAAGAACCGAAACCAAAACAAAAATGAAAAACAAACCAACAGCACATAGGGCCTCACTCAGCGTTTACTTCCAAGGACAAGTACAGCTTGCACACAATGATATGCAGTAAGGTTTTTTATCAAGGATTTGCAGATTTTCCTCACCCACTAAATCTTTTATCCATAATATGTAAAACTCAGCAGTAAGTGAGACTGCTATATCGCTCTTCACTAGAAATTGGTCTGACCTGGTGTACACGAAAGTGTAGACAGATTGTTCTAAGTAAGACAAAAAAACCCCTGCAATTAGAATTTACCAAAAGGAGCTATCAGAAGATGCAGTCTGGAAAGAACAGGGTTTTTTTATGTCTCTGTGAAGTACAGAAGGGAGGTGCTATCTGAGCCCTATAAGTAGAAACGTGTACAAGCAGACAAAACATAGCTGGAGTGAGGTCATGTCTTTGTCAGTGCCACTCCGGAAGCCTGACTTCACCCTGCGGGACCCCAGCAGCGATGTTCTAGACAGCAGCCCTGGGCCTGAATGGCAAATGTGCCAGCAGACAGAGGATAAGAAGGAAGTAACTATACAACCAAGAATTATTATTCATCCTTATTACAGTGGAGTTGCTCAGTGTTGTTCATGTGGCTTTGTCTAGGAGTAGAAAACACGCAGCAAACATTGACTGTACTGAAAACTGATAGACCTCAATGTGTGATTATAAAGAGGCACTTATTATCAAGCAAGACTATTCTGCTGAATATCAAAGAACACAACTGTTGGCACAAAACAGTTTAATATTTTTATCAGCGACCTGGAAATCGAATAGAATCATAGAATCATAGAATGACCTGGATTGGAAGGGATCTTAAAGATCATCTCATTCCAACCCCGCTGCTGTGGGCAGAGACAGCTTCTGCTAGACCACGTTGCTCAGAACCCCATCCAACCTGGCCTTGAACACTTACAGGGATAAGAGATCCACAGATTCTCTGGGCAACCTGTGCCAGTGCCTTATGACCCTCATCAGGAAGATTTTTTTTCCTACTATCTAAACCTATTGTCTTTCAGTGTGAAGCCATTCTCCCTTGCCTTGTCACTACAATTTCTTGTAAACAGTCTCTCTCCATCTTTCTTGTAGGTTCCCTTCAGGTACTGCAAGGCCACAATTAGATTACCCTGAAGCCTTCTCATTTCCAGGCTGAAGAATCCCAGTTCTCTCAACCTTTCCTCATAGCAGAGGTGCTCCATCCCTCTAATCAACTTGGTGGTCATGTGTGTGCTTCTGATCTGGAGGCTGAGGTTTAAGAACTTCCCAGCCACAGCAGGGAAAGAGCCCAAGGCACAATGTGCTTAATGTGCTCTGCCTTCCTCCTGCTTTGGGCATAAATCGGTCACCAAATAAGAAGGTGGCAAGGCTGACATCAGGCTAACTTGCAACTGCCAAGCACTAACACAGAGCTAACACTCATCCTCCCTCACACAACAGCAGCTAGAACCTTGTGGTAAACCAGGTGATTGTAGCGGTCAGTGTTCCAGGACAAAAAGGGTGGGTTGTTGTTGGGAAAGGTCATGGGTGGGACACTGTGTTGTTATGTTTTCTTTTAAAACATGTCACCATATGGTTTCCATGTTTTGAAGTAGTGAACTCCTACTCTTGTGCAGAGGAGAATGGTTTTCCTACACAGGGGATGGGTGAGTTTTTATGAACCATGGAAAGTCATGCTGTTCACTGGCAAGGATTTGAGTACACACATTTTTCAGTTCATATTGGAGCATATAAACCCCAGTAAACATCAGGAAGGAAATAGGGTTGCCTGGTGTGGCTATGATCTAGACCATGACGCGTACATTTCAAAATGTTCTCTGGGGAGAAAAAAAATCTGAAAATACTGCAGGCAAGGGAGCAGAGAAGTTCTGAGAGAGAGTAGGTAATCTGGGAAACAGCCTTGAGGCTATGATGAAATCTCTGCAACTCAGACTACATAGGAAAGCAAAAGTTTGCGTTGATTGGGAGGTTTCTTGCCCTGTTCTCCAAATGCCATGAAAGGTGAGCTGTGTGTTTTGATACTGCTTTGTAAATCCACTCCAGAGAGAGGAATGACACTTTGTAGCATAACCTATAGTGAAAGTAGTGTTTTTGTCTAGTGAACCTGCTCTGGTTCCTCGTGAAGATCATGGTAGGTGGATTTTGAAAGGACCAGTTGTTCAGATCAGCCTAACATCAAGCTGTTCTCTGCTCTGCCCATGTGTTATATCTGCTAGACACTTCATGTGTTTATTTCTTTACAAATTTCTCTGCAACATGGCTGCTGAAGATTTTCAAGACTCTTATTTGATGATATTTTGGGTGTCTACTAAAAAGGGAAATAATTTTCTGTGGTGCATTGCAGTATCATGTAATAGAGCTCCAGGGAGATTTTCCCATTCCTTTTAAACACACACCATCCCGGAACAATGGAGAAAAAGGAGTCATGATATTTATCAATTTTCACCATTTACCCTCCTGAAATGGAAACCATAATGAAATACCATGCACGCTATAGCACTGTATGGGCAGGAAAACTAGACAAAGTCTTCCATTGTACTGGTCTGGTTGTTACAGGAGAGGATCTACCTACTTTGGTGAAACAGGATGTACTGCATATTTTGTAGTTTTGCCCAGTGCTCCAATCCCTGTGGGCTATGCCTTTTCAACAGCAGCAATAAAAGAAGAAAAAGACTGAGGCCCTTCTCTTATACCACTTTTATTTTAGGGGGATATTAAATACAAAGAGTTTTACTCTTGGTGGAAATTGTCCAACTGACTCCAGGATACTGTGTAATCATTAGGAACTGGAAAAACTCAAACTGCCTGTCTGTAGTGGCTTGGATAAGACCTGCTGGGTGCATTCCAGAAATTAATATTGCAGCTGTGATGACACTTACGTTTGGTCTCTTCTTTCAGGGTGAATTGCGCCCTTATGCCCAAGGCCAGCATAAGTCTAATGCATCATTTGAGACCCATTTAAGCCCTTAAAATAAGACTAACATAGCATTTAAATGTTACATGGACCTCCTGGCCCTTTTGATGGAACTGAGTGCATTGCAAGAAATGTGCTAAACATTAAAATGTATGCGTTAATCAATAAAATGTATGTGCTAATCATTAAATGGATTCTTTCCACTGTTAAAGACAGTAAAATACATCCCAAAAATTATGGCCCTGTCTTACGTATGCACTCCCTTATCATTTCTTCGTACAGCATCCTAGCTTGCAAAGTGTCTAAGACCTCCCCATCTGAAAAGGAACATTGTGTAGCTCTCAGCTGACAGTGCAGCCTGTTTGTGTACTTCTGATGTTCCTCAACAGTACCAGGACTGTCCACTCTGGGAAGTAGTGCAGCTGGTTAGGAGGAGATCTGGACGTGGAACAGTTGGTGCTAAGGATGTGGCATCCACTTAGTACGCCTTCAGGTGAATTTATTTGGTCTAGCTCTAGTCTATTCCTGTGCCCATGGGAACACAACTTCTGGTTTAGTTTCATTCCAAAGGAATCCTGTTTGTGTGCTCCACGACTCCTACCTGCTGCAAACCAAAGCACAGTAAGTGGAGATAATAGAGGGATAATAGGAGAATCCCTCCAAAAGCACATTCATGATCCTCCCCTAGATGTGGCCAGTGCACACCTGCCTGCCTTCTTAGACAATGTACAAGAGCAAGAAGCGCTCTCAAAATGATCCTACTTGTGGATTGACGTTACAGAACTCTCTGTGGGAAGAGCAAACCCTTGGAGTGAGGGCTGTCCAGATGAAGCCCTGTGCTGACAGCCGTGCCACCTGAGAGCACTCCCCCCAGCTCCTGCCTCACAGCACCTGCAAAGCTCTTCCTCCCTGAGTTTCAGGGCAACCAGGATTCAGATGGAAAAATATGTGCACACGGCAACCAGAACTTGATATCTTAAGTGGTGGAGCGTGTGTATTAATGCCAGGTGAGATCTGGCAAGCGAATGTTTGTTTTAAATTTCTCTTTAATCACTCTTACAGTTTTAACTTTGAAGCCTAGGGAAGTACATTTTCTGGTTTATGCCTCAGATGACACGGAAAAAGATATTCCACCTACACTACTGGAATATCATTCATAGGTGTGTTAATTCATAAAGCTATGCGTCTAACCATTTGCCCACATGGAACTATCCCAATTTGCACAAATGGAGGACTTGACTGAAAAAAAGAAAAAAGAAAAAAGAAAAAAAGGACTTTTGAGGCATTTCTTTTATTGTAATTGCTCCAGAATTTCCGATCTAGGTATTTAAGGATATATATATATACAGTCTATGTGCAAAAAAGGAAAACCAGATTTGAGTAGAAGTGAGTCTGCTAATTCAGTATTGAATTAGTTTTTGTTTAGATGAGGCTAAGTAAAACTTTTAAGTTGCACAGCTCGCTGAAAGATTCATGAATGGAGCTGGGAGGACAGGGAGAAACTGAACATACAAATCTTTGGAAAAATATTTAAAGAAATAATGATAAAAAGTGGTAAGGTTTGGAGAGCTACAAGAGAATGCAGATTTATTTGAGTTCTGTTTTTCTACTACAGATGTTCTGCTAACTGGGGCGGAGATGTTCAGAGACCGCATATTGGCTGTAAAATTCTAGGACTGAGATTAATGAAATGTCTGCTGCTCCTCGTACAAACTACACTCGAGAGTTTTTTGGGCCATCTAGTCTTCTGAACGAACAGCTGTAGCATACATCACATGCACATCTTGCACTCTTAAAATGTATTTTTATAACAAGTGTCATTTTTTTATAAGGAAAGTTTGACATTTTACCCTTCCTCTGGTTATCTTGCTGCTGTTCAGAAAATAAAAAAGGATAAGGGTCTGATACTTACTGTGCTAACATCTGATATTTCCTGCAGAGCACTGCCTCCACCCAACATATGTTTTTAAATAAAATTCATGGTAGGTTCAATGGTCACAAATACTCACTTATGGCTTATGCGAGTCCATTTCTTGCAACAGTTGTCAGAATGTGAGGACCCCATTCCGATCTATTCTCTAGGCCAATGCCTAGGATATAATATTTGTCATTTGTGTCTTCTTTTTCCCCCTGACTGGACAATCTTATTGCTTCTTTTGATGAGTCAACTCACCCCTCCTCTGGATCCTGCTATGCAGGTTCAGGGTATACTTTTATTATGTGGTTTATTTTTATATATGATTAATCTTGCAGAAATCTCTTTTCCTCCATAAGATGATACCCTAACAATCTGATTTCTATCCAGGTTCTCAAACAGTTTCCTATTTTAATTTGATATGGTACCCACAAAGTCACAATATTCTTGTGTTGTTACACTAAACAATACTGCTATTTAAACAGTGTCCAACCCACCTTCAACTCCATACCCCTTACGTCTTCCTCCTTAGCTCTTACAGAAAAATGAAGCTGATGTCAAATGTAAGATTTCCAGCCTACTGGAACTGTTATATACTTGATACATTATTTACACATGCCACTTATAAAAACATAAGCCCCAAGCCAAAGGCGTCTCCTTCACTCCCACATGGCTGTACTTGAAGATGTCATTGACCATAAAGAAACAAGCAAAACATTTTGCCTTAAAGCTACAGTGCTTCACACCAGAAAGACTTGCATTCCTTACCAAGTATGACTGCTTTAAGTTCATGATTTTATTGTAACTGAAGATAATTTTATTTTAAACCTGGCCAATTACAACAACTGCAGGTGGTGGCCAAATGCAGTGGTGGCTTGTGAGGAGCACAGAGGTACAACCTGACTAATACCACCCAAGAACCTGCACACTGAGGAACACCAGCCTGTGTCTTATTGTGAAAATACTTTCTAATTGTTTTTCTGACGTAGATGTTACTTGACCTTTAAACAAACAATTTAACTCCTATAAAAACTGTACCGGACTCCTTCGAAATGCCAGCTGTGTGTGGAGGAAATGCCAGCTGTGGAACAGAGAGAATGTACAGCCCACAGCAAGCTTTCCACTACTGCCTTTGCCACGTGCAACATGAGAAGGACAAAGAAGTTACCTCAGTCTCCAGAAGCACTCAATTCCCAACACATCTGGTAAGACTGGCAGGAAGGATACACCAATAATGGTTGTGTTGTCTTATTTACCAACCACAAACACATTTCAATATCAACAAGCAACATAGAGTCAGTCAAAACAACTGCCAGGGGTCTCTATCTGAATGGGTTTTCATAGTATTCAAGCCATGTAAAGACACATGGTCCAAATAAGGAACAATGTTGACTATGCTGCTGTCCTACGACAGGGATCAAGGCTGTATAACTTATTCCAAAGGCTGGAATATCTAGTCCTTTCCAGAATGCTAGCCTAAAATATTAATTTTTAAGAGCTCTTTGTAAAATTACTTACAATTAATATTTTATTTAATAATGAGCACTTTAGAAATAAATTTCTTCAATGGTTGTCACTGTCTTCACCTGTAGGAAAGCTTTAAAATGAATAGACTTGAACATTACAATCATAATGTTTGTATTGTTAAAACTGCTGAAAAGACCAATAAAGCATAGTAGATTAGAGAAGCAGCAAAATATCACTGGTAGATTTCTGGGGGAATAAAGATTCAACCATCCTCCTGTTGCAGGCAGGCTTGGCCTTGCCCTTATCACAGAATCAATCATAGAATCATAAAATGGTTTGGGTTGGAAGGGGACTCCGAAAATCATCTTGTTCCAACCACCCTGCCATGGGCACAGATAGCTTCCACTAGATGAGGTTGCTCAGAATCCCATCCAACCTGGCCTTGAACACCTCCAGGGATGGGGCAGGCACAGTCACTCTGGGCAACCTGGGCCAGGGCCTCACCGCCCTCAGAGAGAAGAATTTCTTCTTAATATCCTATCTAAATCCACTCTCTGTCAGTTTGAAGCCATTCCCCTTATCCTATGTCTCCACAGCCTTGTCGCATCTTTCCTGTAGTCTCCCTTCAGGTGCTGCAAGGCCACACTTAGGTAACCCCAAAGCCTTCTCTTCTCCAGGCTGAACAATCCCAATTCTCTCAGCCTTTCCCAGAGTAAAGGTGCTCCATCCCTCTGATCATCTCGGTGGCCTCCTCTGGACTCACTCCAACAGGTCCATGTCCTTCCTGTGCTGGGACCCCAGAGCTGGAGGTAGCAATGCAGGGGAGGTCTCACCAGAGCAGAGCAGAGGGGCAGAATCCCCTCCCTCCCCTGCTGCCCACACTGCTTGGGATGCAGCCCAGGACACGGGGGGGTACTGGGCTCCCAGTGCACATGGCTGGGTCATGTCCAGCCTCTCACCCACCAGCACCCCCAAGTCCTTCTCAACATATTAAAATTTCCTATAAAGTTAATAGAACAGAGGCTTTCAATTCTCAGGAGGGACAAAGTTGTCCCATGTTGAGAAGCAATCTACCTGTTGCTACAGGTAGATTCCCGAATAGGATCTTACCCAAACCTGGGTCCAGTTCCCTGGGTTCATCCCGTCTATCAAATGCTGTTCGGTTGGTATTACTTTGAAACATGATGAGCAGGCAATTTTCCTGGGTTTGATTGGATTTTCTTATACTTTTATAGAACAAATGTTGCCTCCCATAGTAATTGCTATCTTTCCTGTGCAATTACATAGAAATGCTAGACAGTCCTAGCACCAGAACAATAAAAGTGGAACAGAATTATTTTAATTTTGAAGGAGGAAGAGTTAAGGGTGAAAGACAGGTTGTGTTGGGTAGGACGTCTCTGCTAGGCCTTAACTACTGTCACGGGGCTGAAGGCAAACAGGACTAATTTGTCAACAAACCAGTTGGATTCATGGTTTTCTACCCCTTGTAACGTGACAGAATTGAAAAAGAGGTGATGCAAAATGGGACCATTTTATAAACAATTTAAAGGACACACACATAAAATTAATAACAACTTTTCTGGTACCTCCACATCCCTCAAATTATTGCTTCATGTGAGTGTTTCTACTGGTTAGAGCAACGTTTCTTCTGTGGCTAAGAGATTACATGATCAGGAATCCCCAGCTACCAAGGCTGTTATCTGAAGGATCCTAAAGGCTTTCATGGACAAACCCAGGGAGTGAAACACAACTTTAATGAAAGGAGCTTGTAGCTCCCAGAGACTCAAGGGGATTGTGTCTTCTTTCATCACTATTGAATTGGTCCGAAGCGCACAAAACTTGTGTTGTGCCTTAAAGCTAATTGAGGATTTCTGGCTCTCTATCTCTCAGTTGAGAAAGGTCAGCTTTGAAATTTCCAGGTCAGAACTGTTTGACAAGGATTTAGTGTCATCCACAACTTGGGACATGCTAACAGGATTTCTTGTTTAAAGGCAGTGCTGTAACTGTAAAAAGAAGCTAAGAGGGCAAAACTGTGACGAAAAGGATGATTCATTTCAGTGATTTATCCTTACACTTCCAGGCTCTCAGACTAAAAGAGGTCTCTCTCGTTGCACGAGGCATGACTGACCTATCTTTCCATTATTGCACTGCTGTGCTGAGTTATTGCAGTTTTGAAATATAAATAGGAAAGATTTCATAATCTATGGGGTAATTTGCAAAGGCTAATTTCTACCTTCCTGGAAAGCCTAGATCCTTGCTCAGTGAAACAGGGCACTGTGGAAGTTTAGCCAACTTTTCCTGTCATTTGGGAAATCAAAAACAACGCAAGAGATGAGCAGTGAGACACACCATTTAATTATCACTAGCCCTTCCAAGCATTCCTGTTTTTCCAAGGTTATATGTCTGGACAGTTGGAATTAGGCTGCAGCATGGGGGAACCTTACACCAGTCTCTTGTGCACCATATGCCTTTTCATTGACAAACTAACACTTTTTTAATGAGAGTTCCTGAGGTTGTTATCCAAAGTACATTCCTTATCCCAGATCTCATCTTTAGCACCTCTCCCAGGGGTATCTGGGAGTTTGGATACAGGCATATTTGCAAATCCAGGGCTTGATCAGGTCCCAGAGAAGTCAATAAAAATACTGTTGGTACTGAACAGATATACATTAATCTCAAATGAAAAACAAAACCCATCCAAGAAAAAGTGTGAGACAAATTACAGGTTCTTTTTATAATCACAATATGTCTTCTTCTTTCTCTCTCCTTAAATTTTTGTGCCACTATTTTAACTTTATAACTAGCTTAAAGTAGCTGAGAAAATGTTTAAATTTTTAAATGTTGAATAGTCCTGGGCCAACGCCCAAAAATGTTAATGTGACCTTCCTGATATATAACTTTTAATTTTGAAACTTAATGACTACAGTCGAAAATTTTTGGTGATGACAGAATACTGAAATGTAGAAAAAGAGATACCAGGAGGTTGAGAAACAAACTTTTGATCTCAGGTATCACCATTCCTGGAAAAATGGAAAAAGAAGAAAGAACACCAGCAAAACTTTGGTGCGTTACACATTTCATAAGCATAAGCTCAGGGTTATGTTAATGTAATCATTTACATGAGAATATTAATTTTTGAAACATTTGTGGTTTTAGTTAACCTGTTCCTTAGAGAAGTGCCAGACTCTCAAAGCAGCCCCTGGAAGCTGCAGAGGGGGGTGCTGGTCTGCCATTCTCTGTGCATCCCACCACCACAGCCCTGATGCTGCAAAGCATCACAGCTGTGCACATCAGTCCCTTGCAGACAGAGCAGTCGGGCTGAGATGCTGTTTGCAGGTGAGGACGTTGCTGGAGATCTGCATCCCTCTGAAGTCCTGCAGCCAGAGAGCACCTGTTCCAGGCACCTGTTTTGGGACACGGAGAGGAAACACAAGATAATAAGCGCTGTTGTTTCCCGTGCACCCACGTTTGACCTGGTACAAGGCAAGGCCTCGGTCATGCAGGGTCCATACCTTAGCAGGGGAAATCAGCGGGGCCGGAGTCCTCAGGGGTCCCCTTCCTCCTGCCTTCCCAGAGACCACGCTGTCTTCCAGCCCATGGTCTGGGCAGAGACCGAGCTGTTTGCCGATCTCTGCTCACTCTGTGGGCAATGTTAAGGTGTAAAGGGCTCATGAAAAAGGAAATGCGCTCATCTGCACTTCGAGGCGTCCCTGCTGGAGCACGAAGCAGGGGGTGGAAGACGAGGGAATAGGGTTAGTGGATATGTGTGTCAGCGGGGGGATGGACGACCTAAGTATCTGAAGTCATTCGAAAGATTAGAGCAAGCATTACCGCTTCCCCGCCCTCTCTCGTCCTCGGGGCTCAGGGGAAATCACAGTCCACACTAGATGACAGCTTGCCGGGTCTTAATGACAGGCTGGACGCAGACGAGCCGCGGCCGCCCAGACAAAGAGGGGAAGTTTGGCGCTGCCGCCGACCCGGGAAAGAGGCATGGGCAGGGGCCGAGCCGGGACACGGGGGTCAGCGCCGGGGACAACCCCCGCCCGCCGCAGCCGCGCCGCTCCCCCGGCCGCCCTCGGGCGCCGCATCACCGGCGTTCTCGGAAAAGCCCCGGACGCTTCCCTCCCCTCCGGAGCCAGACGCAAACCTGCCTCCTCCACCGAGCTTTGCAAACTGCAGCGCCAGGCAGCAGAGCGGGGGCGGCGGGCAGGACGGGAGGTAAGCGCGGCTCCGCCGTCCCCGGCCAGCGGTGACAGCTCAAACCCCGGTGACTCTGGGGCTTCAAGCGTTTCGGGGACAACCTCGCGGTTTTCACACACAGTTTTTTTCTCCCGGTCTCTCTCCCCTCCCCGGCTTCCTCCGGCTCTTCCCCTCCTCTGCTTCCCTCTCTCCCGCTCACTATCCCTCCTTTTCTCCTCCCCCCGCAGCCGCCCCCCCTTTCCGCCTCCCCTCAAGTTTCTCCTTCTGTCTGATTAAATGAGAAGGAAGTGTGGGAGTGGTGGTTTTGAAGCTCTCCCTTTAAGAGGCAGCCTGCAGTGACGAATTGTTGAAATTGCCATTGCAGGATGGCATTCCGCTATAAATTCATTGTTCCACCTCCTCTCATCTTCACATTTCTCTCCCTTCTCCTCTTGTTCACATCGACAGACTGGGGATAACAACAACAACAGAAAAGATACAGGGAGGGCGCTTTTACAGAAATCCAGGACGTTTTCCGCTTCTTGGGCGCCTTTTTTTTTTTTTTTTTTCTTTTTAACCATCTCACCGGAGACGATCGAGACGGTTTTTGGTGCCTGAATTTCTTGTCTCCCTTCCTCCTCTTCAAAACAAAGGGGAGCAAAAGAAGGAAAGGGAGCCCACCGGAGCCCGAGAAAGTGCCGAGTAGCAGCAGACCTGGCCCCTGCCCCTGCTGCTGCTGGTGATGATCCGGTGACTACAGCAGAGAAGTGGAAGAGGAGTGGGAAGTGCTCAAACTTCTCTACTTGCCGGCTCCGAGCCTCCTCTCCTCCTTTTCCTCTCTCCCCACTTTGCCTCCCCGGCAGCAGCAACGATTTGGGATTTTTTTGCCTCTCTCTCTCCTTCCATGTGCTCCCGGCTCTTCCCTGCTGAGAAACACAAAGTTCACACGCGAGCGGCTTTTGTTGACATTTTTTTCTCTCCCACTCACACTTGACTCGAGTTTGGGAGGGAGAACTTTCTTTTTCTTTCCTTTTTTTTTTCTTTTTTTTTTTCCCCTTCCCCCCCATCTTCCCCCTTCTTCCCGTCCCTTAACTACGCTGCCGCACTCCACCGGGCCGGCTCTTTCCACCGCCGTCCCCGACTCCTGTTATTATTATTACTCCTCCTAATTCCCGCCGCCGCTCCTGACGGCGGGGCAGGATGCTCCTGAGGCTGCTGTCGCTGCTGCTGGCGGCCCAGCC
>VXAY01000900.1:205706-256671 GCA_013399855.1 Oxyruncus cristatus | reverse complement strand
TGCGAGACCCGCGACCCCGCCGGGGCGGCGGCGGGGGACGGGCGGCGGCGGCGGCGGCGTCGCTCCGTCTCCCGGGCCCGGCAGGTGGAGCTGCTGCTGGTGGCCGACGCCTCCATGGTCCGCAAGTACGGGAAGGGGCTGCAGCACTACCTGCTCACCTTGGCGTCCATCGCCTCCCGGCTCTACGCCCACGCCAGCCTGGAGAACCACGTCCGGCTGGCCGTGGTGAAGGTGGTGGCCCTGGGCGAGAAGGAGAAGGGGCTGGAGGTCAACAGGAACGCCGCCACCACTCTCAAGAACTTCTGCAAGTGGCAGCACCAGCACAACCGCCTCGACGACGACCACGACGAGCACTACGATGCCGCCATCCTCTTCACCCGCGAGGTAGGCATCGCCCTGCCCGCAGCGGCGTGCTGCTCCTCGGGCCGTGGGTGGCCGGGCTGCAGCGTGGTGAGACTGGCGGGCCTCCAGCCACGCTGCTCTGCTTTGCCCCGTGGTTGCCTTCCCGCCCACGGATTCGGCTCTCCCGTCGGGTTGCAATGGATCTCAGGGACGGCTGACGGGGATGGAAGAGAGGTTGAGAACACAACCGGTGGTGCGCGCATTTGTGTGTGCCCGCTCCCCTCCCCTGCCCAGTCAGCCCCACTGCGGGTACACATTTTCGTGCCAGTGCAGTGTTGGGACTCCTGCCGCGGTGGAGAGGGAGTGATCTGCCTGATCGGGGGACTCAGCTGAGGCCGCCCAACTTATCTCTGCTTGAGGCATGACATTGTTCCATCTTTCCCAGTGAGATGTTTAGCACGCGGCTCCTCTCTCTCTGCAGTGATGGTCCAAGCAGAAAGGGCTGATAGCACTTCCTAGCCTAAATTAGTCCCCAAACAAACCTGCTAGTGAAAATGGTGGAGAACACCTTAAGAGTACAGACGACTTCCTTGTTGAGTGCATTGAGATGCTATTTCCAGCAAGGATAGCTCGACCACACTGGAAACCAGCAGCACTTGTGGTTCAAGTGTAGGACGTACATGCAAACCGCAGGTAAACAGAGCTGCAAAAGTTGAGTTGGGCTGCTGGTGAGAGGATGCAGTCCCTTTCTTGCCCCCCAAGTGAAAAATGGGTGTCCTGATAGCTGTGGGTTGCATCTGGCTGGTATTACCCATGCAGAGCCCTGCTTTGCTCCGCGCTTGGTTGTTGATTAATTGCATTGCCAGAGGTCGTTAAGGGACATTGCTCTAGTAGACATGTGGCCGAGTTTATGCAATGAAGTTCTTCTGTAAGAATATCCCTTCAGCGGTTTGAGTTTGGTGTTTTCTTTTTTTCCCTTCCCCAAGTATGAAAAAAATAACTGCATGACTTTCCGTTCATTTGAGTTCTCCTGCTTTTCTACATCATAGGAGCCTGCCAAAAAGGATGCTTTGGATGGTTTGTGGAAGGAGTTGCTCCAGAAGGGGGAAAAAAAGTGCCTGGCTTGCTTTTATAGCTGTAAATAGTTGAAACATTAGGTTCTGTGTCAGTCAGACATCACTTGTACAACAGGAGCCTTTTTTAGCAGTTTAAAGCCCATCAGTCCAATATGAAAACTTCCATTTTTTTATCGTTATAATCCAAATGAAAGCATGCTACCTATTTTGGGTCAGAATGCTCTTGCTTTTTGCTGTAGGCATCCTTTCTAATGGCTTATTAATTATGCCTGGGCCGGAATCCATCACTTCTCACTGAACAGTGTTTCTCTCTGCTGGTATTCCCATTTATTTCCCTGGGATTTATGACAATTCAGAAACTCTTAGGGTGGCCAACTGTGAACCTTCACATCAATTATTAAGTTAATTTGGATTGAGATAGGATGTGAATTTAAAGTGCACTTGCTTTACAGATGCTTATCTGTAATATCTTTGCATGGATGTCCTCCTGCCCGAGTAAGAGTGTGCTGCTAATCAGTAACCCACTTTCAAAGACTCCTGAGCAATGCATCTTCCATGTGTAGAGTTACTTCTTTTGGATGTAAGTAGTACCTCAACAAAGCAAAACATCACAGTTCCTGTGGTCTTCTTCCACTCTTCAGGTGCAAATATTGCTTGCCTTGTTGCTTAGGGATGTAAATACTTCCCGAGAAAAAAGCACAGGCTTTCTTTTCCTTAGTTTACATTTTAACAGCTTTAACTATAGGATTATCTCCTCGATGCAGTTCAGGATAACTTAATCTGCTTTAATGGCTTGCTGTGTGCACACGCACATTGTTTGGCATTGTATTTCGGTATTTTACTCAATAAGAACAAGACGAGAGTTTCTCCCTACATGTGTTCATGATGTTCTTTGCAGGGATTATGTGTGAGTCCACACGATTTTTATATGCTTACACTTGAAATGTCAACATGAATCTGTTTGCTCCTCTTGGAATGTAAACACAAAAAGGGTTAAAGGATGAAAAAGCAGTAAAGATGTTTCCTGGAGAAAACAGCCCCACTTTGAACTAAAGAGATATTTTTTCCAGTTTGGCTTTTCAATGAGAGTGGCGGCAATTGGCAGGAGAATCCCACTTTTACAACTATGTTTTGAATGTATGAAGTACGTTGCCTAGCTACAAGACGCCAAGCCATGGCCGCGTGGTTTGATGGGCTCTGAATACTGTCGTGCTGATTCCTGAACGTCCAGATGTCTTTTTCTAAATGGCTTGTTTTTTAGGCATGGGGTAAGTGTGTGAGGTGCATTTTCCGTCTTTGTTTACTAACTGAGGCCACCTTGAACTCTGTGTCTCTCCGTCAACAGAATAATATTTGCAAATCGTTTGTCAGCTGAATGCGTGTCCTCAGCTGTATGTAACTGTTTATGTGTAGACGGAATCTACATTATGCATGCCTGTTGTCATACAGGTCTCTAATATAATAATTAGCTTTGTCATGGAGTGACATTTACTTGGATGCTATTTTTACGCCAGAAGAGGCTGTCTGAAAAGATAGTGGTTTTATTGGAGTTCATTAGAAAGGAAGAATCCTGACAGAATTCAGCACTGTTGCTTCCTCTTCTTTGGTTGTCTTTACTTCCTTAAAGATAAATTAGTAACCACTGATAGACTAAGGGTGTGCTGGCAGCTCTCTCTTCTCATAAAATTAGTACTGGCAGTTCAAATTATGGTCATCATCATTATTCATACTAGGAAGCACTTCCCATACTGTAAAGATTTTTAGAAGGAAAATTACTGATTCTGAGTTAAAATAGCCACTTTTGGTCATAGTCTGGATTTAATTTGATAAGGACTTTAAAGCAATTATGCCGCAGACCGTACTAAATAGTAAATAAATATGAACATGAGTTCAGTTTTGGGTGATACAGGCGACATGTTAAAGCTGTTTTAAGGCTCTGTATTGCTTATCAGTGATGGCAAGGGCCATTTACCTGCCCATTAGCTGCAGTGGGTCCTATGTTTACTCTGTAACTGCAAGGAACATGTCTGACCATTGTTATCGACTGTGTAGGAGATTGTGGAAACCTTCAGTGGACACAGAAATTATCTATCACTAAATACTGCAGAAATTTAATTTTACATAATCTCCAAAGAGATTATGTAAATTCCCAAAATCTGGTAAGCAAAAGTGTATTTTCCCAGGGATCTCTGACTCTCATTTGGGACCATGATGGTCAGTATCAAACATGACAGAGGTCTGGCTTAGCAGTAACAAAAAGGGATAATTTTCTAATATTTCTAAATCCCATGACAGCTCTCATTAAGGCAGCCTGGCCATAAGAACCTCAGAGAGTACATGGGTTCCCTGCTGTTCGACTACTTTGTGGTTGAGTCCTTGACAGCAGCTGTAGATTTTTGGGCTGCACGCATGCTTAGAGCCTCCTCCATGGAATATGGTGATGCAGGGATTCGATCAGCTGGTGGCCAGGTGAATCCTACACCCCATGCAGCAGGTAGGGAAGTGACTGTGTGGTGGGGAGGAGGAAGAGCTCGTAAAGCCCTCTTTCCCTGGAGATGAGCTCACTTGTTCTCAATGGCAGTGAAGTCAACAGTAAATTTAGAATTCAGTCTGTTTCAACCTCTTTTTATTGCAACAGCAGTTCTCGGAAGCTGGAAGCAGGTTATCTTCAGATTTTTATGGGTGCAACAAAGTACTTGCCAGATTATTTGTCACAGTAGAAGAACATATTAGACATGACTCGCAAACTGCAGTTGAACTCACACTGTACTTTTTCTGTGGTCTAGCCTGCTCTGCAATTATCCTCTAGAATTCATCCAATCTATTTCATTAGTGACCCTTAGTTAAATTTCAAGTGAACTATTGAATGTGTTTGGACAAAATCCAGCTCTCTTCCTTTCCCCCGAGTTTTGAATCATATGAAGGTTAAAACAGATACCTCTCACAGTAGATACAGACATCAGGAGCAATAAAAAATATTTTCCTAAGTGCTTGTTAGCGTCATCCGTGATAGTACCATCATGCCTGGCTCTAACAAAAAAGTTCATGCTAGCGCCAAAGGCTGCTGTCCTTCCTTTTCCTACACAGTAATTATAGGGTCTTGTGTCTGTGATTTAGTTTAACTGTCCATCTGACAGTGCTGTTGAAATTTAACACCAAGCTTTTTATTATCTCAGCTCTGTGGATGATAATTTTCTTGCATGGAGCACATGCTTTCTTTGGCTCTAATTCTGTCTTCCTTTTTTTTTTTCTTTTCTCTATTATCGTCTTCCCACAGTTATTATCCCATGGTACTAAAATAAGTCACTGTACCAATGGTCAATAGAATATATTTCATTGTTTATTATTGTTACTCTGAAGAAATTATAGTATGATGTTTCTATCAGTTTCATAGTATTTTCACCAATTTTGTTGCAAATTTAACATTTAAATAATGTCCCTGGGGAAAATGAAGTGGGACATAGCATAGAGGAGGTGGAATTCATACTGATCTAGAGAGATGGTGTGGAGTTTCCCCACAAAGGAACTATGGGCTAGGCAGGTTAAATCACACACTTTTCCATGTTCACCAGTCACCAGTTTCATAACTGAAGCTTCTCCTCCCCAGAGCAGAGTCCAAATGCTTTATGTCCAATTTGTCAGTATTTTTAAATAACCTTTGGTAATACTGCTGTGTTTTCTTTCAATGCTCTAGTGAAAAAGCTGTTTTGTTAATCTGTCCCTTCATAACATAAAAGCTTAATCCAATTTAGGCTCTATTTCTCATACTTTGCTTCAGAGTGTCCTCACGTGATGAGTGCATAGGGTCCCTGTACCATACAGGGGGAGAACAAGAACGAGCATAAATATCGAGACTGGTGAGGAGGTAATTTCTGAAGCCAGCAAGTGTAGCATGCGCGTGTTAAACTGAGCCAAAAAAAGATGTCACGCATACGTTGGGTTTTCTTGAATTTCACCTTACTTAAAATTCAGAAAGACAGCTCTCTACATTTGAGATTTAAATACCCAAACCTCAGGCCTGTGTTTATCATATGAACCCAAAAGGCAGACAATCTCAATTTTTAAGCTGAACTACTGGATAAGAATATGTGACTGTTATAGTGGTAGATGTGCAGGTGTCACCATTCTGGTTTTCCTCAAAAGCTAACCAGGCTTCAGCCATCCTCTCAAAATGTGGCTGGGGAGAAGGACAAAGCAGTAACCCAGTGAGTATGGTGGGAGTCCTTCCTCTCTTCACAGTCATGGCCAGGCCCTCTCCCTGGTGGCCTAACCTAGACATCCCTGTGAGAGAGACCCACCAATGTCTCAAGAAGACTTTTCCCAGCAGTCTTCCTCGAGGACAGCATCCCACTATTTTGGCTTGCAAAGCCTGTCTTTTAAGTGTCATAATATTGGCTGAGGGTAAAATAGACTGTGCCCTAATTACTTTGTTCACCTCTTAGCCCTTATTTCTCGTATACCTTTTGCAGACTGTCAACTTCAGACTTATGCTCCTCTTGCCTTGCAGATGTCATGCCTTCCTTGGGCGCTATCCGTAATCCTTTCTGTTGGGTGAACCTCACCTCCCTCCACATGTGCCGTTCCACGTTGCTGTGACATGAATAAACGTTCACCCGCTTTGCAGAGGGGCACATGGCAGGGTGGATGTGTGTGTTCCGAATGCTGCCTCACCCCGCCCTCCCTTTACAGGGCTGCGGTGGGAATGCTGCTGCAGGAAGTCGGAAAGTCATACTTAATTCCTTCCTCTGCTTGAGGGATTTTAGGCCTGTATCGCCCACCTCCCAGGAGAGGTCCTTAACCAGTAGGTCGTAAGCTGTTCCAGGTGTTAAGGAAACTTTCCACCCCTCTGACCAAAGCTATGTCACTGTTTAGTGAGTAATTCATACGGTGAGAATGAGAGGAATCGTGACCTGAAGCCGCTGACTGGAGCGCGCTGCTTAGAGCAAGGTGGTCTGGGTTCCTAAAGCATGGAGAGAGAACTGTTTCTGTAATTTACCACAGGACTGTTCAGTGTAAAATAGAGAAGCAAGCTGAGGAAGGGACCGAAATTAGTTCTCTTCACCAAGCACTGTAAGCACTAACAGCAGCCTGGGCCAGGGAAACCTTTGGCACGTTATTTGGCTACTACAGGAAGAGCCACAACTCCCTGTGTGCATGGGCACGTGCATACCTTCCCTGTACACCATAGTCTAGTGTAGACCATATGGTGCTCTCCTAAGAAACATGCTTCTAACTGGCCTTATCCCTAAAGGAATTTGAAGCTGGATCATGTTCTTACTGGGCAAAGGCTTTAGTTGATGACCCATTGTAAAATACCCAGAAGAGCAAGTGAACAAACACACGGAGATGTAAAAGCTCTCAGCTGTGCGATACGAGAAGGTGAAGTGCAGCTTTGCCTGATAGAAAGCCTCATTCTGTGGGTTTCTCATACGTCTGATCTGAGAACATCTCTCTGTGGGCTTAACTTCTGTCAAGGGTAAACGTGAAACATTAAGCATCTCAAAACCAATCAAGCTTTAGTATAAGCAAAGTGCTAAGCTGCTTAGAACTGTGGCTCTTCGGGGCCCATAAGGTCACCAGCTGCAAGCCCTAGGAAGGGTAGATAGCTCAAAAGACCGGAGGACATGTTCTTCTCCCTGTACATTCCATCAAACTGTCCATGTTGATGTTTACATCCTGGTTTGGATCTGGTCAGCGGGCTCTGACCCAATACCAGCTTTCACTAAACAGTTTTTGTTTGTTTTCTTTTTTTTAAGCCTACTAAACAAATTTCAGGTAAAATAAATTCACTGCTCCAGCAGGATGCAGTGACAGTTATCTTCTTTCACCACAGTGCCATGTATACATGGCAGACAGCCAGCTGGTCTTGATGTGTTTAGAATGCCAAGAAATCTTTGCCTCTAATAAGCTGTCTAATTAACTACTAGTTTTATTATTACAGCTTAGTTTTCCTAAGTTGTTCCTTTGCCAAAGCTTAAGTCTTACCATCTATTGCCTCCTGCGTAGCAAATGCATTTCCTAGTCATTCTTGTTTTGAAACTACTGTAATGCAGATCAAGGGCCAGACTGCATTCCTTCTTTAGAAATATCAAGAAACCTCATTGTTTGAAGCTTCTGCCACTGTTTCAAGGCATTTGAGTATACAGATCTGATTAACTGATTAACTTTCTAATAGAAGCCAACCACCAGAGTGAGATAATCATTGGAAATTTAAGTATCCCAAGTCCCCTTTTTCCCAGTGCTTTAGCTGGAGTGCGAAAAGTTGAGGCAACCCTTACAGATTTTTTAGTTTGTTTCATTACGTTGGAGTCTGTTTTTAGCAAAATAATAAAATATTTTCAAGGGAATAAAACCTTTTACTGTACTCCTAGAAATGTTACTTCTTAAAAGTTGTAGACTGCTTTCTAAGAGTGCCCAGGAAATAAAAAAAATTATAACTATTGATGGTGGTAACAAATAATCCATAGCCAGTGCAGCTGTAGGAGGTTTAAGTCAAGAGAAATTTTGCCATCAAGATTTAAATCAGTGGAAGTGTAAACAGGCATGATTTTCAATAACATCACTTGAAGTCATACTGTTGGGAAGCTAGTATCACTGACCTGACCCAATAGTAAACTTTTCAGAATATTTGTCTCAGAGATGCCTCTTGAAAGGCTATAGTTTTGTTTATAGTATATGCTATGTGATGCTATGAATAGAAATATATTAAAGTTCAAATCATGCAGAGGCAAGAGAATAAAGAATAAATGAGACAATGAGCTGATAACATAACAGAGCTGAGCCTTTAGTAATCTGCCTAAATGATTCTTGACAATGTCAGCATTAGCTGAGAAAAAGCATCCTCAGGCAGTCACTGAGGACTGAAGTTGGCAAGGAAAACCTGGAGGCTCAACACATGCTCTCTGTTCAAAGTGTAGCCATCACATGCCCTGCTCTAGCAGCAGATGAGCAACCCATAGACATTCCAGAAACAGCTTCTTATCCAAAGAAGCTAATGCCAGAAAATATTTCCTGTCCTTGTTTCCAAAATCCTTTACAAGCCACCTCTGCCAGTTCCCAGATGGGATTTGGTAGGTGGCTGTAGGACTCCCCCCAAGTCCTTGCTCAAAGTGCCAGGGCAGCAGTGTGGATGTGGAAACGGGGCTGACTGGAGGCAGCAGAGCTTTACTGCATCACTGTCCACCACATCCTGACCCCAGTGCAGTCACTCTCCTCTCATATCCTTTATGGGAATCTTTGGTCCCACACCATCTGAGGACAGCTGTTTGCCAGCTGTCTGTGGGGAATTGGAGGAGCTAGGTAATTCTACAGTTTTCAGAACCATTTATTTCCTGCTGTGGGATTTTCTAGGGCCAACCTCTAACTAATACAGCACGAATGTCTAAGGAAGATGGTAACGCAATCCTGTGCATAGCTTTTGAAATGTTGAGGGTGAGATTACTAAGCAGCCACGAGTCAGAAGGGCTGCTTACGGTTAAAATCCCTGTCGTAATTTTCCGTGTTCCCCACATCCCATCAGAAGTGACTCTAAGGAAGTTTATGAGATTGCCTGCTTAAAAGATTATATTCTTTTAATTATATTTGTGTCATCAAATCCGGTGAATCATTGTGAGGTCTAGTTGTGTTTGCTGGTATAAATTCCCAGCCATATCATTGGCATAGCTGCTTCTTGTATGCAAATAGAAGTAAATCATGCACTGGCAGAAGACATCTGTGTGCTGATACAGTTGTGCCCACATTAGCAGCAGTATTGATGTAAGTATCTACGTAATAATGACACTTGAATACAACAAAAGAGCAGATGACATAGAATCTGCACTCAGAGACAAAGCCTGAATTAATGCATTTTATAATATTATTGGCACTGTTAACCTGAGAGTAGTCTAGACCTCCTACAGTAAGCTGCTTTCTGTCTGATTTATGTGGTTTTTGGTGTGTGTGTAAGAATTTCAGTTTCAGAATTTCAGGCTTGTGTGGATTCAGGTCGAAGTGCACTGTCACAGAATCACTTAGGTTGGAAAAGACCTCAGAGATCATCAAGTCCAACCTTTAACCAAACACTACCATGTCTGAGACCAGAGCACTGACTGCCACGTCCAGTCTTTCCTTAAACAACTCCAGGGGCAGTGACTCCACCACCTTTCTAGGCAGCCCATTCCAGTATCTAATCACCCTTTCTGTGAAGACTTACTTCATGATGTCCAGCCTAAACCCTCCCTGTTGTAGCTTGAGGCTGTTTTCTCTTGTCCTCTCACTGGTTGCCTGGGAGAAGAGGCTCACCCCCATCTGGCTACAACCTCCTGTCAGGTTGTTGAAGAGAGCGATAAGGTTTCTCCTGAAACTCCATTTCTTCTGGATAAACCCTAGGTCCCTCAGCTGCTCCTCATCAGACTTGTGCTCCAGCCCCTTCCCCAGCTCTGTTGTCCTTCTCTGGACACGCTCCAGCACCTCCATGTCTTTCCTGTACTGAGGAGCCCAGAAATGAACACGGCACTCGAGGTGTGGCCTCACCAGCGCTGAGTACAGGGGAAGAATCACTTTCCTAGTCCTGCTGGCCACCCTGTTTCTGATACAGGCCAGGATGCCATTGGCCTTCTTGGCCACCTGGGTGCACACTGGATCATGTTCAGGTGCTGTTGACCAGCACCCTCAGGTCCTTCTCCACTGGACCACTTTCTAGTCACTCTTTCCCCAGCCTTTAGCACTGCATGGGAGTAGTATAAAGGTATCTTACTTCCTATACAGCTTACACTCATTCATTTGGATGGACTGTATCCCCATGGAAAGGTATATTTATTGGTACTATGCACATGCATTTTTTCTGAGTTTTGTTACACATGCTCCTGTACGTAAACCACTTGTAGTTACATCTACGTAGAGTTTACTTTATCTAAAATGTACCCTTAGACCAAAAGGACCAGATTCAGAAGTGGTACACACAGGGCTAAACAGATATAAACCCAAGCAAAAGTAATAGGAGTTTAAGGATTGTGTCTTTTTTGTTGAGTATGCCCCAGATATTTGACATTATAATAACATGATCTCACTTGGGGCCTCATCCAACATTAGTCGAGAGCTGCTGAAAATGGTACAAAATTTATTTCCCTAAATACAAGAGAAAAAATTCTTAATTTCTTTTAAAGTACTTAAAAATGGCCATCCCATACTTTCCCATAACCCCATGCAGAGCCGGAGGCAAAGTCTGAGGAGCTAATTGGATTCCAAGGAGGGGAGCTGGGGGGGTTAGAGAGAAAACTGTCTGCATATTATCTGCATTGGTACAGAATGGAAATTTTTCTTAAACCATGGATTACACCTGTACTTTGGAATTTGAAATACTTTTGAACTGTATCCCTCTCTTCTTGTCAGGCTGTTTTGTTCATTGGTACTGCAGCATTTAAATCTTGGTATTAAGTATCACCAAGAATGCACTTACTGAAAAGAGTTCCCAGACACCTGGAAACCAGAACTGAGCCTGAAATTCCTCCTCCATATATGTAATATTGCTGTGTATTTTTAGGTTGAAATTTTTATTTTTTTTTCTCTTGGGGGAAAAAACCCTTTACTTTTTGGGTGTTTTTTTTTGTTGTTGTTGTTTTTTTTTGTTTGTTTGTTTTTTTTTTTAGTTTTCTTCTTGTTGTTGTTGTTTGGGGTTTTTTTTGTTTTGGGTTTTTTTTTTTTTTTAGAGAGATGCTCTGTCACAGTATCTGTGAACACGATGTGTTTTTCTTTTACTTCAGTGGGTTTGAATCCTGTGCATTTTCAAGTTTGTCTAACCTGTCTAATCAGTGAACATTGTTCATACAATTCAAAGCTCATACAAGGTGTCTGTCTCTGTTATTCAGATGGATGAATTATGAAAGGCTTCATTAAAGGAAGTCCTTATAAAAAGAGATGTGAAGGGAAGAAGAGAGTCTTAAAAATGAAGGGGAAAAAAGGTACTCTTTGATGGTTCTGATAATAACATTTGATAATACTATAAAACCTTGAAAATTACAATTTCATTCAACCACAATGTTGAAGTGTTCTAAATAGCATGGTACCTACTTTTCCTTCCCATCCAAAAAAAGCATTGCGTATGTGTATTCAGACTAGTATTCTTGTCTCTGCTTCAACAGAGGCACAGAACAGTTACTGCTGATGATTAAAATACAATGTCTGACCAAAGTTCTTTCCATCACTGTCATTACCATTATCATCATCCTGAATGGAAGAAAAAACCTAATGCTACCTGCATGGTTTTTGGAGACACCCCATATCAACATGTGGGAGACGTGGTTGAATTCATTTTCTAGTAAGACTGGGAATGAAGGCATTTTGGACTCTGTCACATCATTGACTCTTTAAGCAACCTCTGAGAATTGCTTAAATACTTGGTATATTGTGTAATACACTATTAATCATTGTGTTACCTGACAAATGTGGAATGAGGTTTCACGTATAACAATCTCATTTCTTTTAAGTGCAGATATAAGACTTGCCTTTGGAGAAGAAAGGTGGTCTCTGGTTCAAGGACTGATCAGGAATCTGAAGCATTCTCTCTGTGCCTTTGTTTACCTTCTGTAAATAAAGAGGATATTCTATTTTTATTGCCAATGAAGAAATGCTTCTACAGCATATTTTGAGTACCTACCTCAGTGGACTTTTGAGCAGAAAAAGAAATAATAATTCATTACGGAACATATGTAAATCCTGTTAAAGTCAACGAAAATGCTCCCACTGATTTTACCAGGGGTGGGATTGGCTCATCATTCTTTTAGACTGCATTGATATCTTTAGATAGGTGATGTTTTCACCCAGGGTCTGCTGTTTGCAAAGGGCTGGTACCTTTAACCGGATGTTACCTATGGGTGTAAAAATTTTATTTTAATGCCTTTTTTTTTTTTTCCCCCCCCTTTTCCTGGGCAGGATTTATGTGGGCATCATTCATGTGATACTCTGGGAATGGCAGACGTTGGGACCATATGCTCTCCTGAGCGCAGCTGTGCGGTGATTGAAGATGACGGCCTCCACGCAGCTTTTACAGTGGCTCACGAAATTGGTATGCAGTGCCTTTTCTGTTCCCTTGCCAAATCAAACACTTGTAACAGCTGCATTAGTAACCAAAATACTTCGCAATTAATTCCAGATTTCCCCTGGTCCAGATACTCACTTGGGGATTAAGGCTGTATACACATGCACTTCAGGGTTAACTAATAAGGGATCAGAAGGCAAGTGAAGGCGCACAGTAGGTGTTTCCTTTCTGACAGTGTCGTTTCTAAGCAGTAGTTGAAGTGAAAATTCAAAGGCTGCTGCTACTGTTACTGTCCAAAGATGTCAATACATGTCCCTCCTGAGAAAGCATTTGGCCCATGTATTGTAATTTGCATCCTTTTAGTGCATTCAGAGTGGAAAATAACTGACATTTTTTAACTATTTGCACGCTCTGCTGTTATGAAGCTTTTTTTCTCGGGACAGTGTATAACCTGCAGAGAAAGACCTTTGTGGAAAAAAAGCCCCATAATTCTAACATTTTTCTATCTTTATGGAAATTCCACCTTTATGGTGAAATGTGGTACTAATATGAATGCTGTAATAAGTGAAATAATATTTAGGTGATAAAGGTTTGGTCAAAAAACCTGTTTAACTTTGTTTCAGTTTCCACCTCAGTGCACAGCAATTTAATTAGAAGCCTTACATGTACCCTTCAGAAGGACTTAAGATAGAATTAGAGACAGAAGAAAGTTGATGTTCTGGGATATTACATCTGTCATGATATATTCCTTCAGAGAGACTGCTGCTATCTTGATTATGTTTAATTTACTGATGTTTTTTGAACTGTGTTCACATTTGCTATAAGGGCTGTTCGCTTTGGTGAGTGAACAGCAATTTAAAAGAGAGAATGTTCTTTTTTTCCTTTTTTTTTTTTCCCCAACATTCTTGGAAGGAAATTACAAGGAAAAGAGAACTTTCAGAGAGAGCCAATTGCTGAATTGCCTTGTACCTCATGCCAAACCAAAGTAAAGTTTGCTTTGAGAGTATCATTGCAGTAGTTCAATTTTCAAGTAGCTAGCAGGTAGAGCCCAAGAGCTGCATGCCTTACGTACACCTCTGTCTCAGCAAACAGAAGTCACTTAGTGTGTAAAAGCAGCTGGTGTGTCAGTGACCTGACTCTTCAGTGATAAGTGAACCTAAACCTACTACTCCTATGGAGCTACAAAGAAATTAAATCAGTAGTGGCTGGAGAGGTGATCATGCATTGCATAAAAACATAAAATACTGTGGCAGGACAAGTCCCCCAAACAGATATTTTATTTTAATAAACAATAATGTAATTATAAAAGAAAAAGCCCTAATTCAGAGCATTTGGAGATAGCTAGAGCAACACATCGAATACAGATTCACACTGCATGCGTTCAGAGGCTCCAAGTGCAGGTGCTGTGAAGCCAACAACCCATCACGAACCTGGTCTAGAGCTGGGACAAATAGATTGCAGACTGAGCCTGTCATTCAAAGGCCAGTCTGCTGGGAGGGACTGCTTGTATCTTCTTGCATCCAGAAGTGATGCCTGCTGCTGAGGGTTAGTGGACATTGGCGAGGTTGGCTG
This sequence comes from Oxyruncus cristatus, assembly GCA_013399855.1. Lineage (NCBI taxonomy): Eukaryota > Metazoa > Chordata > Aves > Passeriformes > Cotingidae > Oxyruncus > Oxyruncus cristatus. Next base: position 242,667 of record VXAY01000900.1, on the reverse strand, counting down.
AGGAACCTGCTTGTGATGGCAGTGTATCTGATATGTGAAGAGGTGAGTAACGTGTCTCGACTGCCACTCTATCAGCCATAAATACATATTTAGGCAGATTAAAAATGAAGGAATGTACATCAGTAAAGACAAGGATGCGTAGAAAACATACATATTGTTACCTTCAATTCTGCACAAAGAAAATATAAACAAAAGTGAATTATTTTTAGTCATCTAGAAGAACATTTTTGAAAAAGAGCCATTTTCGTACCTAGACATTTACAGGAATCTGTAAAAACATTTTCAGTGTAAAAAAGGCAGAAATTAAAATGAATAAATAACTACCCTAATGGACTTAAAACCTTTAGTTTGAGGCTGTTTAAAATAACATCCTTTTTTTTTTTTCTCTTCACCAGAAGTTTTTAAGAAAGGAGGAGTGTCAGGTCACGGAATGATCTTTGTGTGTGTGGCCTGAAGTGGGAGAAGTTGAGAAGAAAACACAGCTTGAGCACTTAAATTAAATCAAAGGTCAAAAAAGGATGAAAAATAAAAGTGTGGCATGGATACCCTTTAGTTAAACACTTGGGGAAAACCGTGCTTTATTTTACTTGGAGACCAGATTTCTTCCTACAATCCAGAAATCTTTAAGTTTCCCCTCTCCTGTGGGCAGGGTGTAGCTTTAATTTTACAGCAGGCTTAGTTACTTGGTAGAATTCATATGGCAACATAAGAGATGCCGTTCAAGTCAGAGGGATACTAAGGGCTCTGAGATATTCCTTTCTGTCAATAGGAAGATCAAGGTGAGCCACAAGGTGAATGAGAGTCACTCTGCAGTTTTTTAAGTAATCCTGCTCTGTGTGCATGCAGAGCAGATGCAGTGTCATTAACATGGACTAGATCCATGGAATGGCTGTGTGTCCTCACTTTAACTTCCAAGGGGGCCTAAATGCTCGTGTTTCCTCTCTGAAGGATTGAAGAGCATTTTTCGGGATCAGGTCCTTTCTCTGGAAGACAACCAAAGCAAATTGAACTGCAGCTCAACCAAACGGGACGATGAACAGGGGCTCAGGTTCAGTTCGTGCATAGGAAACCAGAAAGCAGCCTGATACAGAGTAAAGCCTGCTGCTTCTGTTGCCAGGGTGTCTACCTCATTATGTGTAAGATTGTTTTTTTTAATTTTATTTCTTTCAGATAAAATAGATGGAGTTTGACCAGTGGTTTTTGAGGGGAAGAGTATGAATGAGCAGCAGTAACAGGCAAAATCTCCAAAGGCCTGTAAAGGAGAGCACAGAAAGAAATAAATGCAACCAAATTCTTAGTCCAACTCATTAGCTGACAATAAGAGGTGGAGATCTATATATAAAGTTTGATGAGGTAGGACCTGAATCTTGTCCTACTTGTATGTAGGGAAATCAGTTTGTCTCCAATGTCAAATGCAAAAATGAGGATAATGCAGCAAAAACAGGAGGAAACCTTGCAATTTTGAAGATGATAATCCAGTTTCTCCTCAAAATAAAGAGAAGCAATGCTAATACTGTAAATGTTATATTTAAATAATAGCCTTTCAAGACATCCAGCCACTAATAGTAAATCCATAAATGGCTGTTTTTTAGCAGAGGACATGTTTCTATCAGGTTGGACAGCAGTAGCTTTGTTTTCACAAAAATAGTCTTCTGGATTCTTGCCTGAAAGCATCAGTTCACGCTGTGGCATATGGATGCCTTTTTTTACTTTTAGCAGCTCCTTCAGCTACACCTCCACAGCTTTGCAGAACTGTCTGAGTTAGTTTAGGCACAGTATGTAGGCATTCTCCATGTCTTTGTTATCATCAGCCTATTATCTGTAAAAAAATGATGTTTCCTTACCTCATGCACTTCTCTGCTTCATGGGGACATATGGAGAAAAGCATTAAAGAACTTATTATTGCTCATAATCTCAACATTTATTTTATGTTTTTCATAGGTCAGCACTAGCATATTGCTTCTCCATAAATCCCTTATTAAAATAACCATCAGGAAACAAAAATAACTAGATTCTCACTTCAGTACTCTGGACTTTGGGGTTGGAGATCTGTTGCTTATACAGTGTTGAATTATAAGCCAACCTTTGCATCTCCTGAAGATAAGCGTGATCCAACATCACCAACAGACACAGTCAATCAGTTTGAAGTTACATTTAACGTATTTTGTGAGGGGATATTATCCGTGTTTAGTAGCCTGGTGTTGAATTTTGAGTTGCAGTCACAGTCAGAAGTTTCTGCTGACTGGCTCCTCTTATGCTGGAGTCCCACATGCTTTTTGCTGCAGACAGCCCACCATCCTTAACAGTTTGTCATCTACAAAAGCAAAATGACACGAGTTCAGGAGAACATAAGTGGAGCTACTGCTTGTTTTATCAATGGGTAGTTTCCTGAAATCTCAAAGGAAGTCTCAAGGAAAGCCAAGGGTTGAAGCTGTCTCTTGAGTTTTGACCTAATCCTTAAATACAAAAGCATCCTTCCTGCAGTCAAGTAGGCAAAGCTCCAGTTCCATTCAATGAGACTTACAGGGGTCTAATAGCTTAAATTATATGTATCTTTGTTCTTTTCATCAATCATGAAAAACTTATGTTTTTTAGAGGAGACCATACAGAGAAAGCACTGCATTTTTGCTCAATGATAATGTCCATTTGACCTTTTGCAATGTTCCTGTTCCTCTGTTGCACAAACAGTCTGGCAGCCTATTACTCCTCCTGTCCTGAGTAATGTGGTTTACTGATGTTCTTTCCAAGTATTTTATTTTTAGGATATAACTTTAGTATGTGGAACTAATTAAACTTTTGTTCATTAGTTTTCTTTTATCTTTTACATGTGACTTTAGAGAAGGGAAGGCCAAAGGGGGGAATAAAAGCAGCCTTCAAATATGTTAAAAAAATGGTTGCACAAATTTGCGTGATAAATTATTCTCTGTGTCCATCTGGGACAGCACAAGGGGTAATGGCCTTAAATTGCAGCAAGGGAGATTTACTTTAAGCATTAGCCAAAATCATCTAACCAGGACAGTTAAGGGCAGGAATGAATTGCTTGGGGAGGCTGTGAAATATCCATTACTGGAGTTTCACAGGAGCTGTCTGACTAAAACAGCTGTGGCTGAGGGGCCAGTGATCCTACCCTAGGGCAGAGGCATGCACAAGATGCCTTTTCGAGGTCTCTGATGAGCTTCATCTTCTGTGGTTATGGGAAGTTATCACAACTTCCTCCACAACTGTACTGTGTAATGCCTAAAATCAAGGAATTGTACAGAAACTAAAACAAGAAAATCACTGAATCGTAAGAATGGTTTGGGTTGGAAGGGGCTTTAAAGATTATCAAGTTAGTTATACCTCCCCTGTCCAGGGACACCTTTCACTAGACCAGGTTGCTGATCAGGTCCAACCTGACCTTGAACACTTCCAGGGATGGGGCAGCCACAGCTTCTCTGGGCAACCTGTTCCAGTTCCTCACCACTCTCACAGGGAAGAATTTCTTCCAAATATTAAGTAACGTGTTTAATAGCAAATCTTTTTCAGCATCTGCCACCACTGACAACAACAGTGTCACAAGCACTGTTGGCAAAATGTGGTGGTTTATTAGAGAGCAAGATTTTCTGTAAAGAAGCCATTTTAAAAGCAAGGTATAACTCCTGGCATCTCTACTCTGGTGGTCACTGAAATATGTCAAAGTACCATTTTGGTGAATTCTGAGTGGTTTGAAGCCATTTATTCAGAGCCTGAGCCTGTGTTTGATTTTCAGGCCTCTATGGAAAGAAACCTATGTAAGGTTTATAGCAAACTATGATTCTGACCCTTCTTAAGTAAAAAATTAAACTGGGAACAATGTGTATGATACTTCCATGGTAGTCTTGCTTTTGATGTCCATAGAACAGTCAAAAAATACTCTTGTTCCATATTTTACCACATGTCCTCATTTTGTGTACACTCCAAAGTAACTAAACAGTAATCTTTTCTTTTCCACTGCTGAACATCTACTCCTTTGATTTCAAGGCTGTCAAGATAAAGCAGATAAAGACAAGCTTCAGACTTGACAGCTACAAATCTTTTGTAGCCTTTCATTTCGAGGGGGATAAATTGCCAAGGGCACAGAATCTCATAGCCACATGAAAAAATGGTGAAGGCTGTCTGACTCTCGTATTATGTTTCCTTCATGACAGATGAAGTTTAGGCAAATATCCAGGTAATCATAATTAGGCAGATTTGCTTTCTTAAAACAACAAAAAAGAGAGAGAGTACACTCATCCAAGTCTTCTCTGATGACATACATCAGGACAATTATTTGATTTCTTCTCTTTGAACCTTTTTCAAACTTCTGTATTAACATCTGCTTGTGAAAGCTCTTGAATTAAGCCTTAATGAACATCTCCCCTTTGATTAAGAGAAAAGATGGGCAGTCAAAGCTAAGCCTCCACAAGAGGCGAAGGGAGGGCAGAAAATTGAGCTGATGCTTCAAAAAGCAAACATCAGCTGTATAAAAGGTTTCTGGTTAAAATTTTGTATAAAAATTCTTGGCTTACCCAACAATATTTTTATTAACTTGTAATACTGTATAAAGTATATAATTGTTCCACCTGCAGCAGATGTGGTGCTTATTTGGTGAAGGTGAGACAGTTCATATGGACAGGTGGAAGGGGTAAATTGATATTCTGTGGAAAAATAATAATCCTCAGATTCTGAATATGCCTGAGCTGTTTTTTATCTACCTCTTCCTTTAAGTCTGAGTAGATTGGGGATCTCTGCCTTCGTAATGCCTGTGAGGTGGTCCTCAGAGCAGTGAGGAGGTCGAGGGCCAGGTTCTCAACCAGAGGCTTCAGGAAGTGACTCAGACAGAGCACTAACATTGCCCGAGTTTCCAGAGGTTTTCCAGAGTTGTGCTGGTCCCTGTGTACGTGTAACCTCATAAAGAATTAAACAAAAGCCATGCTTTGAGAAGCTGCTATAGATCCTGAACATCATAACTTGAAGCCAGATATATAGAGTGAAGTATCACTATCTCTGCAACCGCAAGGGAGTTGAGAACAAAACATATTTTGTCTAATGTTTCAGAACAGAAATTATCAAAAAATATTTCAAGGACATGGTTTAGTGGTGGACTTATCAGTGTTAGACTTCTGGTTGTACTCAACGGTCTTAAGGGTCTTTTCCAACCTAAGTGATGCTGCGATCCTAAAGGAAGTGTTCAACGTGGACCCCCAGTCTTCCAGGCTGCAGGGTAAAGTAAGGATTGCTTTCTTCCTTGGCAGGTAGATACTACCCTTATGATCATATAGTTTTTGTGGGCAAGGTCCTTCTGGTACAGAAAGGAAGGCAGAATTACCTAGTAAGCAGGCAATGCAATTTTTACATTTTTGGACTGGGTACTCTCCTGGAGTTCATTCATTTACCATGAGCTGCCATGAATTATATTCTTTGCGAGTTACTCTGAGTTGAACACATGTGAAAAGGTGTAACCATTTCCCACTTTTTCATTGAAATTAATATTTATCTTCTACATGCCCCATTAATTACTGCAGCAGATGTTGTGTGGACCTCCAAGACCACATGTTTTTAATGATTATTTGGGTCTGTGTGGACACAGTGGTCTCTGATTGCCTTGATTACATTGCCTGGCCAGAATTTTGCTTGCAAATTGCTTGTCTGACGGGGTGATGTATCTGTGATCTCCCACAGAAGTCTGTTATAACAAGCCATTTCAGCCCGAGTTTGTTTTGTGTAAAGTCTGCAGCACTGATGTATGAATGTCTGATTGTGGCTTGTTTTTATGTCTGCTCCTGAAAAGAAGCTGCACTTCATACTATTGTTTCATTTAGTCTGAAGAACTCTTTTAAGACAGGAATATTAAAAACTGCCTCTGGGCTGGAGATTTAAAAGAGAGTGTGATTTTTTTTATTCTTTTTTCTTTCGTAAGTGATTGATAGCAGTCAAAGAAAAGAAAACTGGGAGGAAAGTTCAAGGATGAAGAAAGAGGAATAGCCAGTTTTATATTCTGTGCAATTTTTTTGTAAGCTTGTGTAATTCAAATCACTTCTGTTTCATTAAAAAAACAACTTTATTAATTGTTACTGCTTAGGTCCATCATTTTTATGCAAAATTCCCATGAATTCAGGAGGATTTGTAAGTGATATCAGTATGAAGTTGTTAACAAGGAGTCTCGTACTGACACAAGTTAGAAAAACAGTACATGTGAAAAGAAATGATTTTGAAAGAGTTACCACATGCAATCTTTGTTTACCAAAGGAGAGAACAGGAGGCTAATGCAGAAGGTATGGGCTGGTGATTAGACCAAGGAATGTTGAGCCAGGAGCTTCCTGAATCCTGATCCCATGAGAGCCAGTGACTCACTGGGTAACCTTGGGCAAATCACTTGACCTTCTTTTGTACCCCAGTCATCCCAACTGAAAATTAGGGGAAAGGCATGACCTCACTGGAAAACACATGCTTCATCAGAGCTGAGCTTTTCTAAGAAAACAAATTACAATGCCTGCAGCATTTTCTAGCATGCTGTGTCACTTTGCATGTGTCCTGTGGTCAAACTGAGTGCAGGAGCTGTACTTTGACAAGCTGTTCAGTTCAAGCACTAGAGATCAGTGTATGTCCATAAACAAGATTGTTGGCTTTTTCCCAGGAAAACCACCATGACTTGTGCTTTAGCAAAAGCTGGGGATTGCTTGCTGTACATTGTGGACACCTTGTTTTCTTGCTCCATATGCTTGAGATACAAGGGGGAAATGAATGCGATTAGAGTAATTTTGCATTCTGTTCACTCAGAGAACCTCTACAGAGAGTCTAGAACTGTATATTAAGAAAAATCAGAAATATCCGAACTTCAGGAAGCATTTGGACAACACTCTCAGGCCCATGGTGTGATTCTTGGGTCTGTCCTGTGCAGGGCGAGGAGCTGGACTTTGATGATCCTCGTGGGTCCCTTCCAGCTCAGGATATTCTGTGATTCTGTAATTCTGTTTTGCTTCCCAGTGCTCTTGGGAACAAGATAGCTGCAGTCCGGTGTGCTCCACCACATATCCAACTCCTGATTTCCCTGCAGATCTCTTTGTGTCCTGATACTTAGGGAGGATCGAAGTTTTAGCTGACATGTCGTAATTGCTTTGGAGTGCTCTCACCTTATATGGGGAATATATACCCCATTCCTACAAGGCATAGGGATTTGTTTTTAACCCATTGCAGGTTTTATTTCCTGTTGGGCTGTAGCAGGTGGTGACCTTCAGTAGTATTGGGATAGGGAAGCCTGTGCAGTGCAAGGCCCACTGTCAGCAGTGCAGACAGTGCAGGTGAACTGGGATGCAGGGACTGATGCCTGCTATTGGCTCCTCTTGCTTCAGAATCTAAACTGGCCCAGCCGTGCCAAGAGCCCCTTGCAGATGATGTTCTAAAATATACTCGTGTCCAAAGACTGCAGGTTGCTGTCATACCACTTTTAGCAGTTTACTGAAGTAGTTACAGTTTGTCTCCCCTGAAGGGAGAAGGAAGGCTGTGAGGAAAGGGTATCGGTACATTTAGGTGGTTGGTCTTTTTTCAGCTTGGGATAGAACCAATTCACAAGAAGGCTCACTCCGCTTCCATGAGGGCAAACCCTGCTTCCTCGCCATCTGTTTCTTTCACCATTTTGTGCATTCCTACAGCATAACTTAACTAAACACCATCCTGCTGGTAAAATTATATTATGTCATTTTCACTCAGTGGGAAATGTCAACACCAGTAAGATGCTTCATTAAGTAGAAAACATCAGATGATCTACTAACCCGTTCTCAATCAGTCATCATTTTACACAGCTGCTGGGAGCCCTTTCTTTTTTTTCAATAGCCTGGTTTGACGCTCATAGTAGTACAAAATGGTGTGGTGCTAAAATTGGCATTGATTTTAAAAGCCTTCTTTATAAGATTTGTATTCCTTAAGTCTTTGCTTTTGTCCGAAGCTTTCTCTGCAGTTCTGCTGATATACAGGATCACTTGAAGGATCACCTGTAACCTTTTAACTCAGGTTCTTATGAAAGAAAAGACCCCACCAGTAAATGCCAGAAACTCCCCTAATGTCCTGAGCAATGTGTGATAATACCAACATGTTCACGCATGCAAGAGGTGGGGGGAGTGACTTTGAAGTAGGAAAGGAAGCCTCCCTTCTTTAATTTTGGGATGCAAAAGGACGAAGGGCTCAGGTGTTGAAGTATTTTGTTGTTCTCACTTCTGTGCTAAAAAGAGCAAATCTTAGCTAGGCAGTAGAGATTACAGAGCCCTGTGATATTTTGAATTTGGATTCCTTTTAATAAAATGCAGCTTTAAGCGTCATTGGAAGTTTGTGCTGTGCTTTAATCACTTTTAAGTATGATCAGAATGCCTTAAAAGGCAAAGTTAGGACAGAGGGAAATAAAGATTGGGATAAAAATTGGGAATTTTAGTTTCCATAAAATTCTCTGAAATTTGTATTCACAGTGTTTGTAAGCATGCATACAAAGTTAAATGGCAAATCATTTTAACTGGCAAATCAGTATGGAGAGCTAAAATCCATCTATTTAATGCTATAAACAGCTAACGTCACTGGTGTCTAATTTAGAAGCTCAAATACTGACAATCAGGATTATGTATTATTACTTACTGCTTTTTTCCTTGTCAAGATTTTTAAAAAATTATTTTTGAAAATTTCAAATGTAACAAGAGAGATTCACAAACACTTTGGGAAGCTTCTCCTCAAAAAGCTGAAGTCTGCCAAGTAAGTGTCTTAGTTCTCGTCATGCATTAGAACAATGGCCTGATTGAATATGACAAAGTAGACGCCGTTAATGAGGTGTGTCCTCAGCTCACCCCATTTACCACTGTAAAGTATAGAAGTTATGCTGCACTCTAATTAAAGGTGAAGCCAGTAGCTTGACACTTTCCAGAAGATGACCCTGTTTCAGATTTCTGTGCTTTTGCCAAAAAATTTGGGATGAAATGTTCTGTGCTGAATAGACTCCTGAGAAGCATTTTATTTATTTACTCTGAACTTCTCCACAGAGACTGTCGAGCCTTTTCTGAGAGGGAGACTTAATTTTAATCATGTTACGAAAAAATTTTCAATCATTTTGCTCCGAGTGAAGAGCTTGAAATTTGGCTGAAGGATATATTTTTTTTATGTGAAGGAGAAAAAAAGAAAGGAAAGAGAAGAATTTCAGTGCACAATTCAGCAGTTTCATTCTCTGCAGAGTCAGTGTGTGTCTCAGAGCTGAGAGACAGAAACTAAACCGTCTTCAGGATGAGAAGACAGAGCAAGCTAAAGCACAATGTACTGTCTGGCCTGCTCCGGGGGCATTCACATTGCTTGACTGTAAGATTTCCATAGTTTGATGTGGTGTGACCACATTGCTCTGACAGTAGTTAGTCTGAGCTGAAATTACTTACAAATTGCACTGCAGGAGGAACCAGGGCTGAAAAACACTCGTAGGAAAGGCAAAGAAGCCTTTTCAGAATTACAGAACATTGAAGGAATGTCCCAGGTAGCAGAGAAACTCAGAGGTGCTCAAGTTGTGCATTCGGAATCAGCATTAATGGGGCTGTGAATACGTGCATTGCATTAAGTCTTTAATTATGTGCTCACAGGGAGTGTCCTTCACATAAAATGAACAGTTCCAAAAGGTGAAGTATAGTTATGCAGGAAAGGGATTCCTATAGAGAGCAAAATTGTATCTCAAATGGGTGGAGTCTTGCAGAGTGGTACCAGAGGCTGGTAACCAGAGGTTAAGAAACTTCTGCCCCACATGACTGAATCCTTCCTGTCACAGAGTTTTGGGTAGTTCTGAGTGGTGCTATAGAATGTTGAGCCCTCTGAAAAATTAAGTTCTCGACTTACTGGTTTGCACCCAGCTGTCATTCATATCCTACACTGAACATGTGTCGTGTGCCATGTGATGTTATTCAGCGAAACTCTTCAGATCAATTCTCCAGCTTTTTTTATTCACCCAGAGATGTTTACTACCAAGCCAGTGACTTAGAAATGAAACTCGTTTTCCACTGAGAGAGCCTCATTACCTTATTTCACAAGCATGCTGCAATGATGTAATTTCTACAACTATGAGCACTCCTGGGACAGTAAATACAAAAGCATTCTTGCTGCGACCTTTGAGCATACAAGTTGTCTCAGAGATTCCTCTAGTGAAGCTTAAGTCTAACCAGCGTGGCATTTTCTTGCTGGCTGGGCTCATTTTTTGCAAATCTTTCTGTTCAGTTGATTGGTAGTATGTGCATATTGAAGTGAATGGATTCAAGTTAAATATAAGAAAGTGGCTGAAACTCCTGAACAGCTCTGCAAAGCAGTGTCGGGTCCTGATTTCAGTGAGAGGCTGTGCTGCATATTGAGGGGTCCATCAACAAAAGCCAGGAGATAGGCCTGAAGCCCTGTCCTGCTGAGGTGAGCAGAACACTGGTGAAACGTGCTACAAGGAGTTATTAAATGTCAGCAGAAAATGGTTCTAGTTATATTATTACTAGGCATGTGTTGAGGTTCCTTAACCTGTCAGAGTTCTGCACACAGCTCTCAGCTGTGAGGCATGACCTGGTGCTCCTCAGTGCTTTAGCATGAATACCAGCTCAGAGATAACACGGCACAGAACAGCAGCCAAAAGTAACATCAACTTTGCATTTCCTGAAGACGCTCGTTGTCGTCGTCTGGGATGTTGGCAAAGTCAGAGGCAGTCCTCCTTGGCACAGTAGCTGCTGATGCATCAAACCCTCAGCCTGGGACACTTCCAGAGAATTTGCTCTGTAGGTTAGAAGTGATTGTTTGGTTACACTGTCAGAGAAATCCGTAAATCCAGAAAAATGCAGTGAAATAATAATCTTAGTAGTGAATTGTTTTGCTCAACACCAGCATTTGTCTTAAATAAAGCAAAGTTGCTATCACATCTTCAGAGCACATTTTATGATGTGCTCTATCAGATTGAAATTTGAAATGTACCTACTGATACTCAGCCGTGTCTCAGTGCAGTGTAAAAATAGCGCTATCTGACCATATACATTAAGTATTGCCAAAGGGAAAGTGGTTTTACCTATCCGAAAAAAATAAGCCCAAATCTTGCATATAAAACACACCAGAAATTAGACGTGCCTTCGGTGTGAAAGTTTGCTTCATTATATTTTTGCAGCAATGTACTTGTGATGTAGCACTGCAGCAGCAATTAGCAACAGGAGTAACAGGGCAAGAAGTGTTAACTCCCATCAGTGTTAACCCAGGTTCCTTGAATAAATTCTTACTAGAATTTACTAGGCATTACAGGACCTTTTATTCAAAATAGCAGCTCTCTTTGAATGATGCTGGTAAATGTGTGCACAGGAGGGGAAGAGAGGAAAAAGAGATAAATGCCCTCTTCATTCTGCTTCCCACCTCTCCTCCAGTGGGGATTCGGTAGCTGCAGAAGACAGATTGTCTCTTCCCGGTCCTCACTGCTACAACTGGGAGTGATAGATCAAGGTCCTCTGTCACTTTTCCTGTAGCTCCATCCTTCGGTCAGGAACCCGGTGTCTGAGCAAAGGCTGCTGGATGATCCCTTGGCTTCTTTCACAGGATGGAAACCCTGATTTCTGACCTCCTGTAACCTTAGCATAGACTTCTTGTCTGACAGCTACTTTTCTGGTCTCAGATACAGCTCAGCAGTGGGTGCTGCCTCCATCTCTTTGCTCTTGACTTCTCCCCCAAAGCAGATGAAAACAACATAACGGTACAAGTTTATAGAAGGAAAATGGGTAGAATTTGATGATCTTCTTCTTTTCCAATCTGTACTGTACTTTTTACTATTATTATTCCTATTATCATGCCTGTGATTATGGATATCAGAATATGTTATCCTGCTATCAGTGTCCCCACTTGTGTCACCTTACAGCAGCTGTACCAAAACATGAAGCTGATGGTACTTACAAGGCTTTTAGTTATTGCAGAATAGCACAATATGTCTCTTTCAGGGCATCAGGTTTGTTTCTCTGGAGTGGCTTTGATGGGTGATCTTTGTCCTTATTATTAAAGCACGCTTGGTCTAACCCTGGATGTCGGATTAATCATCTCCTGGCCTAGATTGAAGACTGTGAGCTTGAGTTCTCTGCAGCTTTATTCCCATTCATTCTTCTACCTCTTGGATAGTAACTTGGCTGCAAAATGGTCTAGTGTAGGCATGGAAATTAAAGTTATACCTGATGTTTGCAGAGGGAACAGGGTGCGTTATCTGCAGACTATTATTGTTGCCCAGAGAGAAGATGGGGGTCACTGATCTACAGAAAAGGTTCATAGAATCATAGAATAACCTGAGTTGGGAGGGATCCCAAAGGATCATCAAAGTCCAGCTCCTAACCTTGCACAGAACAGGGTCCCATGATGTGCCTGAGAGTGTTGTCCAAACGCCTCTTGAACTCTGGCAGCTTGGGGCCATCACCCAAGAGCTTGTGTAGTACTGTACTGAACTCCCCTGGACATAAAGGATTTTTGCAAGTTCCATGGTGTGCTGCTTTATGCACACATTAATTTGTGTTCTGAAGCATAAATATCCAGTACCATATACATTTAAAAGTAAACCCCAGCAAAACTAGAACGCTAATCAAAAAAAACCTAAAAAAACACAAAACAAGACTCTACATGAAAGAGACTGAAAGCATTATTCAGATCGCTTATGTATTTTATATTATAGAGGGTACTTGCACTTAAGGAAGGTGTGCACTTTAAGAATTTATATAGAGATTTTTTGGTTGCATCACAAATACTTTGATTTTTGTCTGTTTTAAAAGATGTTGTAGCACCTTTCTAGACAGTTGAAGAATGCCTACGGAGTCAATTATTAGTCTTTCTTGCTGAAGATGATTTGGAAAAACAGTAAGGACTAAATTGTTGACTAATATAAGTAAATGAGTACAGTTCCCTTTAGCCTCCGTCAGGTTTCAGTTAGTTTAGTGACATGTCAGCTGATGGCGTTACTTCTTTGTTGTATGTAATGGTGTAAACTGTCACAGCTTTTTTGGTTTTTTCTTTAGGCAGACATACCACACTTCAAGTGCCCTGCTTTGGGCCGCTCTTTAAAGTTTGAGAATGAATTGTACAATTCATTTTGCCATGACTGTGAGCTCCAGTTGGTAAATTCTGTAATGGATAGTAATATAACTTCTTTTATTTGTTTCATATCTATAGGGCACTTGCTTGGGCTTTCCCATGATGACTCCAAATTTTGCGAGGAGAACTTTGGCTCCATGGAAGACAAGCGCCTGATGTCCTCCATTCTGACCAGCATTGATGCTTCAAAACCCTGGTCCAAATGCACTTCAGCAACTATAACAGAATTTTTTGATGATGGTCATGGTATGTATTATCACACCTTAGTTTTTACTGTGATCTATTTTTTAAATAAGAATATTCTATGGCAGCTTGTTCATTCTTTGGTCATCTTCAGGACTGTCTTGGAAGTGCTTGCAAAGCTATGCAACAATCTGAAAGCCTGGCAGAGTCTCACCCTCCCTCCAGTGGTTCAAATGCAAGAGAAAAGAAAGACTTGGTGGAGTATATGTTGGCAATACTGCGGTTTGGAAAATTGAGAGGTTTATTTAAAAGCATGAAATTAGTCTTGTCTTCCCAAATGCCACAGATATGAGCTCAGAGGGTCCTTTAAACAAAGGACGCAAGGAAAGTGCTTTTTCCTCACAGAAATTAAACTGAGTGATATGGTCTACCTAGAGTTAAGCTCTTGTTACCGTTAATGGCATTTATTATGTTTATAATGCTGTTATATTTATTACATTTATAATGCCATTGTATTTACTATGTAAATACAGACTCCTCTGTGGTATATATGGTAAAAGGTAACTTCTGCCCCAGGAGCTTAGCTTCCAAAGTCACGTAACTATTATTTGTTAAATATGAAATTTACCTCTTGGAGAATAAGTGTAAAACTTTCATTTTCCAAAGGTAGAAATAAAAAAGCATAGCCTTCACTCTTTAATGAGTTTTAAAGTCTTCACTATGCTCCCAAAGCAACAGCAGTTCTTAAATAAACCACTGAAATTCCAAAATGCTGAGATAAAAATGACATAATTGAGTGAATAGATCAAGTTGTTATGGTAACTGAAATGCTTATGGATAAAAACTATGGTATGTCTGCTGTATGTAAAAGGTTTGCCCTTAAATATTTTGCCGACTAATTTCAGTGCTCTCTGAAATATTTTCTTCCATTTTTCTTGATTGGAGAATTAATTTTTTCTCTCAATTCTTTTAGATCCATTAATCTGTACTATCCTGTTTTGTGGTCCATATTGCTCTGGCAGTAACTTAATATTGCCAAGTTAGTTTCCACATACAAAGAGAACTTTCCCTTTTGAGTTTAGTTACTGAGGTACAGTGCAGACCACTGGGGTAAAAAAAGGGACTTCTCCCACCATCCATAAATAACCTCTTAGAGAACAAAAGGAACTCTGAAGTACCTTTCCTCTTCTGTTCCTCACCTGCTGCAGGTGAGTGGAAAGGTTGTATTTTCTCTTTTTTTTTTTTTTTTGGTGACCTGAGTTGTTCTCTTTACTATGCACCCAGCCAGCTGCTTTCTCCAGCAGTAAAGCAAGCAAAGAAAGCATTTCCCCCACCCACCTCACCTTTGGCTTGTTTCTATCTGGGGGATGCTTGAAATTTGGACTCTTATTCGTGAGTTGGGCCCAGTCTCAATATCAAAGTAAGGTGGGCCTGTAACAACCTGTTCTGCAGGTCTAAGAGTGTAACTCTGCCAGTTTTTTCGTGTGCAAATAGGCAAGAGCTTCCCATCCTTCAGAGCTGCATTACGGTCTCCTTGTTCATCATGAGTGCTGAGTTCCTGCACGAGAAGTTTGGCAGTCCTCAACTGCTGACCCTTTCCCTTGAATCATGGAATCACGGAATGGTTTGGGTTGGAAGGGACCTTAAAGATATCTAATTCCAACCTCCTACCATGGGCAGGGACACCGCCCGACTTTAACAATGTGATATATTCTTTGCTGTGCGTAAAGGACTTAGAATCTGTCAGGCTGTTAAGGAATGGGTTAGGGTACATTGCCTTTTCTAAAATTCATGAATAGTTATCACTCAGGTATGTAGTCTTAAAAAGTTATTGATATGATGAAATAGTTTACAGAAACTTTGAACCTGTCATCATAGAGTTTCACATTCCTCTGAGAATTAATGTTGTCACTGATTGGTGTGATTTCAAATACACAGTGTTTAGGCAATCTCTTTTCTTGATAGATCAGCCCTTCAGAGACCTTTCCTGATTAACAGTCTTCTTCTCTGTTGAAATGTATAATTTTACAGTTATTTATTTTAAATCAAAGATCGTTCTTAACAGAATGCAAACGCTAGCCATGAAGTAAAAATGGAAGTCAGTGACTGAAACTGCACTTTCTTAAAATTACTGTGCTGATAGGACATGAATTATTTTTTGAAGGGATCTTCCAGTTTTATTTTCTTCTTTCAGACAGTGAATTAATCTATAGCTGCATAATTTGTATTTGTAATGCACACTCAGTGTACCAGAAACCGCAGGAGCCTAGTAGAGCACTGCTGCCCTTCTGACTGCTTTGGGCTGATAACGGAACAGTTCTGTGTATAGTTTCAGTGTTTTCCCTTCCTTTTGGTTGTCAAGAAGGAGCTTCCCTCCAGTCTCGCCACAGAAAGAAGAAAATCCCATCTCTTTTAAGTGCTATTAGGGAGAGGAAACAAGTCTATTCATTTGGGTATTATTTCAAGAAGTGCAGCTGGCACAAGGTAGATCTGAGTGGGCCTGAGCATATGAATTGTGCTTGGGGATGACAAACAGGGCATGGCAGCATTGGTGTGAGGAAATAAAATAGTTCATCTGCTCCTTCTTATGGGTAAGCAAAATTAAATATGATGAAGTCCAGAAGTTTGGGTCTGTGAACAGTATTGTACTACAAATGAACAGTGTCTTACCAAAGCTTTAAGTAAGCTTCCCATGTAGATTTAGATACTCACCCTGTACTGCTGTAATAGAAAACATTACAGTCTTGACTTTAATTCCTTGACATTGCTTTGTCAAATACTCATATTCCTAATTTCTAAATTTGAAAAGTGATGTTGGGGACTATATTATTCTTATAAAATATGGGTACTCTACCATGTAGGTAGCTACTCCTAAACTGGGTATTCAAATTCCCATCGTTGTGCAGAGAGGTCTAATCAATGGCATCAGCAGCATTGCAGCTCATCAGTTGCCTTAGTGGTGCTTAATTACACCATAAACTTGTTTGCCTCAGTAGTGAAACGCCTGACAGCTGACTGCATTGCAGACACCAGCATTACATACAGCTAAAGTCAGCCAAATAAATCCCAATAAAAATGTCTTGTCCAAGGTCAACCAGGAGGTCTGGGGAGGATCAAGGTCCTGCTTCCCTATGTCCAGAGGCCTGCTCTGAGAACGATAAACAGTGTTGTCATGATACCACCATTTGTTTTACACTCATGAGATGACCCCAGACAGCAGTTTGACATTTAGGAAGAAAAGGCTCAGTTAGTGTCCAGAAGAGAGTGACATTTATTTCCATCTGCTTTTAGCAAAGCCTTTCCAAAGGTATTAATTGCCTTTATTGTCATGCCAACCATGAGGCTGTGGTATGATTGCCTGGGATTTATTGTGTTCAGCCACAGTGCTCGGTGCAACCTGAAACAAGGACTGTTTGTATTTTAATTAATTTATATCCTGCTTATCTGCTTCCTGCACAGATCTTGTTCCACCTTTTTTTTTCCCTAAGATAAATTACACAAAACATAAAGAGAGATAATGAGAAGGCTTAATTAGCACTGTCATCAGCCAACAATGTTGCTCTATTCCAGGGCACAAAGATGTTCTTTGGTACTCGGGACAAAAAATGGGAATTGCAGAATATACATGTTCTGTATGTTGAAGTGTAACAGTGAATTCAGGCCCTCTCTGCCCTCTCAACCAGGGGGCCCAGGGCAAACTTTTCTCCAACTTCTCTACTCTTTTTTTACCATTGCAAGTAGGAGATTGTGCCAGCTCATGGTAAAAACACCTGCACTTCATTGCAACCTGTCTAAACATAGAGACTGCTACTCTCTACCAATATAATTTTTTTTTTCCTGTGGGGCATCCTTAGGGGTGTTCACTGTCTTCAGTTTTGAATTAATGTGTTCTGGAGGGGGAAAATGCTATATTTGCTATGTAAGCTTGTGACACCTGTTTGTTATTCCATGTGAAAGGTATTTGAATGGGTTTTAACTAAAATGATTGACAGATAAGTATATGCAAGGATGAGACTTCTCTTTCTTTTTTTCTCTAAATTTGTATTTCCAGGCGTTTCAGTCAAGGTGCATCTCGGTGAGGGGCAGAGGTGTCTGTCATGGTGAAATGAAGTGTTATTACGATGTTTTAAAATACTGAATAACAGTTCAACTTGTGAGTTTGATAAACTTCAGTATAGGTATAATAGCAGTGTATAATTCTGAATGTTGATATTCTACTGACTTCCCATCACTGCCCTAACAATGTATTAGCTTCCTTCCTCATCACAAGGTATATGAAGTAGGATTTCCACTATAACTTACTTTTACAAAGTGTATTTTTGCCAGAGCTTTTCCCAGTTATGTCCTTTTCAGAAACTCCAGAAAAAAGATAGGTGCTTCCTCACTCCTCATCATGTCTCAGATATTTTACACTACAACAACCTTTGAATGCCAGGGTACATTTAAGTATCTTTATCTCATGAGAGTTAGCATTGGCACACCTTGTCTGCATTAAAAAAGTCAGCACAGTCCAGATAAGGCTGGGGTAATTTAGGGTCAACAAGTGGAACAGGTTTAGCAAAACAGAGAGTTTTTGGTAGTGAGTGGTAATGCAGGAAGAATTTTTGGCTAATTTGGCTAACGGGCCTTGGTCTTTAGAGGTACAAAATAACAGTTGCAGTAAGTACGTGTTCTGGAAGGAAAACCCAAGTTATTGAGAAATTAGGTATTTGGTTTTTTTAAAATTCACTGCCATAGCTTGAAATTCTATTCCATTTTGTGTAAATAGTGAGGTTTTTATGGATAGGCTTTTTTCACCCATGATCCAGTTGAAGAGCACTGATTTAGATTCCAAATTGAGGTAAATTGTGGTAAGTTATTTTGGCCAAGGATAAGTGAAGCTTGCCCAGACCACATATCCCTTTCATGAAGTGTAAAAGAGGTTACACTGAATAAACAGTTCTGCATGTCAACAAGTGAGGTTTCCAGTAGTAAAAAAATAGCTATCAGTAGATACCTAAAACATAAATGGGAATTTTCATGTTTATAGTGTGCCAGACCAATCTTGACCACTGCAGTAGATCTTAAGGCATATATACGATTCTATGTTCTTGCAATTTTTTTCTTCCTGGTATTTATGTATTTTTTATTAAATGGATAGCTCTCTTCTACCTAATTCCATAAGCAGCCGAGTATCATTCTTTAGTAGGACAGTCTGGTCCAGGTTTACCACCAGCATTAGTTTTGATATGCAGCTTGTATTTTTCCTCTGGTCTGTTAGGGTTTTTTCTTTTCCTTTTGTTTTTATTTTTTTCCTTTTTTTTTTTTTTTTTTTTAGTGGTTACAAGTCTGTGTTTTTTGGTTTTTTTCTGGCATCCTTTTAGAAGCTTTACCATTTCTGACATCCTGTCTCAAAACTCAAATGACAGCCTTCCTTACTTTGCTCACTCCTTAAATCACAAACTGATAGTGTGGAATTTGTCCAGAGTCATCGCATAAAGGAAACCAGGACGAAAGGCCAGAGGGACCCGAGTAAAACTCACTTACACCCTCAGATGGGAAATAGGCAGCTTGACACCTAGTGTGCTGCTGGGTGAGAACACAGTGGCAGCAGTGTGACCTTGTGCAAAATCTGATGTCATCTCAGAGAGCCTCCCAGTTCCCTTCAGCTTCCTTTGAGCGAGGTTTGCTGTCATCGTTGTTCGGCCTTACCTGACGGATTTGCAGCTCTGCAGAGAAAACTAGGAAATGAGTAATAGTAACAGGTTGGATTGCTCTTTTAGGTAACTGCCTGCTGGACCAACCGAGGAAGCACATCGTGGGCCCCGAGGAGCTCCCGGGACAAACGTACGATGCCATTCGTCAGTGCAAGCTGGCGTTCGGGCCCGAGTACACCGTGTGCCCCGGGATGGACGTGTGCTCCCGCCTCTGGTGTGCCGTTGTGCGCCAAGGGCAGATGGTCTGTCTGACTAAGAAGCTCCCTGCTGTCGAGGGAACACCGTGTGGAAAAGGAAGGATCTGCCTCCAAGGAAAATGTGTTGACAAAACCAAGAAGAAATACTACTCAGTAAGTTACCAGCTGTGACCGTGGGGGATTTTAAAAGGCGTGATCCTCAAATTGCTGATTTTTGTGGGAGTGAAAGGGACTTCATGGAAGTCAGATTGAAAGCTGCCTTATTTTTTTAGCACATAATTGGATTGTTATTGGCGAGGGATAGAGGAAAAGTGCTGCTGATGTTCAGGAAGCATGCTTTCTTCTTGAAGTAGGAAAGCCTTCATTCCTGGAAAACTGGTAGAATCCTTTCAGAGTAGATGATATGCCCATTCAGTAAATCAGTTATCAGGACATAGCTCTCTGACTTCTTGGGCATGGAATGCTAGATAAATTAAATCTGTAAATTTAATTTACCTCCCTCATCTGAAAGGCCCCAGGACCCTAATTCCAGTGAAGGGAAAGGTTGATGAAGTTAATACAAAATATTATTTCTGGAGCAGAAAAGTTTGTACCTCCAGTAACAGGGTGTCCTCTGTCCACTATGCATCTGAAGGTTCACAAGAACTGTTCAGATATTTCTAAATTTACTGGGTAGACAGTAGCCCCACAGAAGAGGTGTGGACTTCTAGAGCTTTGTGAAAATATTTGCAGGCTATGAGAGCCATTCAAATCAAGCTACAGCCCTTATAACACCCTTTTTTACAGATTTATAGACTTCTACGTGCTATTGCAATACTCTTTCTCGGTAGCCAGTTCAGCAGAGTTGACAACTCCATCTCTTGCCAGTAATTCAAAGCAATACCTACACATCACAATAATTGGATTTAATTAATCGTAGATTAGCTTTACGAACATATTCTGGGAGCCAGACCCCTTGAAGCCAGTTTAAAAGGCCCTTTTGGTAGGAAAAGCAAAAGATAAGAGACCAGCACGTGAGACTTTGGGTGCTCTTTCTGGTGCCTGGGTGTCTTCTGTGGAGCTGTGTGGAGCAAGGCCTAGTATTGCCTTTGCCAAATGAGATGTTGTCAATGTGCAGATAAAAGACAGAAATTAACTCTGATGGGAGAAAGAAGGCTTCTGAGACCTGTTCCCCCTGATTAAAATGACCAAAGAATTGCCTTCAATGAGGGAAATATTAGCAGCGACTCTGAGATGTCACAACTTTATTCGCACTTGGATGATGAACTTACCTCGTACCATCTCCTGTGTTCCAGGCTTCAAGCCATGGTAACTGGGGCTCCTGGGGCCCTTGGGGACAGTGCTCCCGTACGTGTGGTGGAGGAGTTCAGTTTGCTTATCGGCACTGCAATAACCCAGCTCCCAGAAACAACGGGCGGTACTGCACGGGCAAGAGGGCCATCTACCGCTCCTGCAACGTCGCTCCCTGCCCGGCCAACGGTGAGTGCCCTTGTGCTCCAACCTGTCTGTGCACAGACAGGAAAAACTGGGTATCTGCTGTAGAAGGACACAACAAGGGTCCACTGCAGTTTCCCCAAAGCAAGACATTAATCATTAATACAGTTTCATAATTATTCACGCACATTCCCCTCCCCCAGGCGCCATAGAGAAAGGATGCGTGAATGAAAAAAAATTTCAGCCCTGGAAAATGAAATGCAATGCAGATTTTAGACCTTTAATGCTTACTATGCCACGGGAAGATTTCCAAGCTAAAACAGTTGAAGGATTGGAGGGCCAGTTCTAAGTAAAGAAGTGACGTGATGTAGCTTTAAAATTATGTAAAAGAAGAAATTGAAATAATAGATGGACATAATGATATTTGCAGCGTGATCTGAAATAGCCACTAATGATGTGAATAATTCTGCAGCTAAGTCTTTTCGACAAGAGCAGTGTGAAGCAAGGAATGGCTACCAGTCTGATGCTAAGGGTGTCAAGACATTTGTTGAATGGGTCCCCAAGTATGCTGGAGTACTTCCCGGGGACGTCTGCAAGCTCACCTGCCGAGCCAAAGGAACTGGCTATTATGTGGTGTTTTCTCAGAAGGTAATGGCAACTCCAGTCATGATTTCACGCTCCAGTGTAGAAGTGTCCTGTATGAAGAAATCTTTCCCTTCAACCAGGGAAAAGAAGTTAATCCTGTGATTCAGAGATTTCACTGTGTGATTAGATTTAATGGTTTGATCCACTGGTTATACATTAGGACCAGAACTGGCCTCTAAAATGACATGAGTTTTTCCACATCTTAGTATGTGAATTCATGAAAAATATGAGCCTCTTAGTGCTCTCTGCACCAGTTCGTTCTCAGAAGTGGATAAAGGGGTTTCTTCCTGGAGTTTTCCATTATTCTGGAATTTTCTGGAGGAGAAAGAATACTATGAGGATAAGGGTAATTTTAACCCTGAATTAGGTTTAGGGAGTCCAGAGTAAATCTTACAGAGCCAATTAATGTAGCCAAGTAGTACAGATGTGACTTGTGGTCAGTTTGCTCTATCAGATGGAACTCAAACTGAAAGCTACCTGTCGCTGCTTTCAGCGCTTTACTAAATTGTCTTTGTGCTGGGGATCTTAGAGAAACTCAGTCTGGTCTGTCAGGCTCTCTGTTCTGAGTAGGTGGCATACATAAGTAACTGTGCTCTGCCAGTCGGAGCCAAAAAAAATCAGTCTTTTCTGTGGCAGTTTTAACTGAGGCTCATTTGGTTGCCCAGGTGACTGATGGTACTGAATGTCGACCGTACAGTAACTCAGTCTGTGTCCGAGGGAAGTGCATCCGGACTGGTTGCGACGGCATCATCGGTTCAAAGCTCCAGTATGACAAATGCGGGGTGTGTGGAGGAGACAACTCCAGCTGCACAAAAGTCATGGGCACCTTTACCAAAAAGAGGTATTGATCTCAAGTATTGGTAAATGTATCTTGTGCAAATAATAACTCTGCTAATAATAACTCTGCTGCTTTCTGTATGTCTCTCAACGCAATTTGCTTTCATACGAAGATTGGGGGGAAAAAGTACACTGCCTGTACTATATTGCACTTTCCAGATGTGTACAGCTGGCTCTTAGCATTACCCTGAAACTGGCAAATTATCATCTGGCAAAACACTGTACCGAGTTCATTTCTAATACAAAGTGCCAGTGGTGCAGGTGAGCATCCCATTAATGGGAAGTGTGCCTAGATTAAGGCATAGCAACTCATCCTGCTTGCTACTCTTGCTTGGTCAGATGGATTGTGGTTCCTAGAGAAGAGAGAAAAAGGAAGAGAAGAATGAATCAGAAAGTTTTTGGGATCAGAATTATCTCCGTATCTCTGACATTTTGCATTTCCCAGATGCTGTTGCATTAGCAAGTTATGCCCTGAGAATGTTTTTTCATCTCATTTATTTTGAATGACAATGAGGGCATTCCACGTGATTTTGTGACACACATTCCATGTATAGTAATGAAGAGAAGCAAACAGCTATAAACATCTTCCTTAAAAGCTGAAATCACCTTTTCAACTGCTGACTTTGTGTGGAGTTTAGATAACTAGATGAGATACCAGCAGTGAACATTGGCTTAAGCATGACTATATCCCTTCATGTCCATTGGCATAATATCAATCTCCAGATGGATTTTTTAAAGTCAAAATATTTATAGCAGTTATCCATCTTTTTCTGTCAGAGTTCACCTTTTAACTGTAATAAAACTTAATGCATTAAGTAAAATAAAAGGAACCGCCGTCATGGTTTTCCCTCACCACGCTGAGGGGGCTTTGTACTGAGATACCAACTTCAAGGAAGTGTCTTTTCTGTCTGAACTCATTTTCCTTCCTCTTCAATTCTTAAGATTCATAGAAAAATGAGGATTTTTAATTATCATTCATATAGCTTCCAGGGTCTAAGAGGACTGCTGTAGAGATCTCAGTGTAGGAACTTTTAGTTGACAATTACCACTCAGAATCAGTGACTGCAGTAGTGTAACATCTTTATATATAAACTTGATATTGTTTTATGTCTTCCAAATTCTTACATAGCATATTGAAAGCTACGAGAAGTTGAAATATGACTCCTGAAATGACCTTTTATTTCTGTGCATTTCAACATACAGATTAATAGCAGTCAAAAGTGGCTTTGAGAGTGAATTTATTCTAAAAATAAACATAACTAATCTTCTTCTTGCTTAACCAATGATTGCTCACCTAACTGTGCCAAAATACCTCTGCCAAAAGGAATGGCTTTCCATCCAAATTAGTAACTACATAAACCAAATCTTTTCCAGTTGGTAAATATTGAAATGCCTGGGATGTCTAAATGAGGACAGTGGGAGATATACTTCATATAATTCAGTAATAATCCTTATGCTGGGATCCAACTTCCAGCAAAAGTGTTAAAGGGACTCCATGAATTTCAGTGAGGCCATATTTGTAGAACTGATATACCTGGAAATTGAGGGATTTATTATAATTATTCCTGTGAAATTACCTTCTTACACCTCAAATCACACTTCTAAGTGACATGAGACTGGCCAGAGGGTAAAATATAAATCCAGCCTCGATGCATTTTAAAATGTTGCCTCATTTGGAAAGTCATAGTCAACCAGTCACAATTATGTTCTAACTGGATTTTGATTGAATTTTGGACTGACAAGGATTTATTTTTACTGGAAATGTTGTTTGACATGGTTCTTTTATGCGAGTAATTGACTTCAAAATAACCCCCTCATAAAATAGTGAAATCTTAATTGTCTGTAAACCGTTTTTACAGTTGTGTATGAAAAGGCAGTGGCTGTAGTAGAATTGTCTCTCCTCCACTGAAAAATGGCAGCTCACATGTTGCTGTCCATTATAAATCAAACTGTAGCAATCTGTACATTAAGTGTACAGGGAAACTTGAATGCACAAGTATTTCCCATTGCAGACAATTGCAATAACAACATTTGTTTGTACTTTTTTTGTTTGTTTGTTTTTTTTTAAAAGCAGGTAAAACATAATCTTCTGGGAAACTTGCTTCCTAAGAACTTTTTTTAAAGAGCTCTAAAGCCAAATTGTCAGAAGTTGGGAAAGAGGAGAGTTAATGCTGCACATACTTCTTTGTGCACATGGGGTGTTCTTTATGCAGACGACTTGAATTCTCCAGTACTGGTTTTAGTTTTTGAACAAATGATTTTGTAACCTTAATGACATGTCTTAACAAACCTGGCAACTGTTACATAAAAATATTTGTGCAGTGCTGTAGAGCAGAGTCCCCAGCCTGGGTTTCACACCATTTTCCTTCTTGCTTTATGGAGGTGCTAAATCAGTAGAGTTTTAGTCATTGTCCTGTAACTGCTGGAAATAGCAGGGAAATAGCACAAGCATTTCATCTGTAGTATGTGCAGTCTCGTGCAGCCAGCAGTTCTCAAAATTAGCAGTCTGTTCTTTGAACAATCCCAAAGGACACCCCTTTACTTTTACATATTTTGAATGTATTTTCTCATTAAACCTTTCAAATATAGGATACTTGCAGGATGGTTTTGTCACGGATTTAGAAATGAAAATACGTGTCTCCAAAGTCCAGCTGGTAGATTATAGCTATGTATAGTCTTTACATTTTTTATTATGTATCAGTAAAGTTAAAATAACATACTTGAGATAGTGACAAATTCCAGCACACTTGCACGTTTTGAATGCTTGTCACTTTTGCTAAAAGAATTTAATACCTTTTTCTAAGTCTGAGTCAAGATATTCCATAAGTGGCAACAGAGAGAACTCTGTGATAATACAAATGAAACATTTGGGTGCCCCTCTTATTAGACACTTGACAATTAATCTTTGGGCTTATGAATTTCACAGTAAACAAATTTTTTCTCCGTGATCAAGATTGTTTTTAAATGTTCCCAAGGTACCTCTACCCAGCTGTTTCTCTGCTCATGCTTTCCTTAATCATCATTTTAGCAAAGGCAGCAAGAAACAGCTGTAACCAATGCATATCTGATTATCTTTTCCTTGGCAGGCAATGCGTGCATCGTATTTCGTATCTCCCACCCTGTGGTGAAGTATATAAGCTATCTGTTATTTTTCATTCCTCTTGTATCTGACTTACGTAAAATTGTTATTAAAGAGGAAGATTAAGCAATCTGAAAGAAGTGCAATAGAAATTTCTTCAAGAACATAAAGAACAACACAGTAGACCAAAGGTGGAACATGGTCAAATTAATCTAAGATGAGCCTCAATCCAGCTTGATTCAGGGCCTGAACTGAAATGAAGCAAGATGTGTCATACCAGTGACTTTGTGAGGCATTGCAGTAAGACTTGAGGCGTATTTCATGCTAGCTACTGAATGCTCTTCTTTCTCTCCCTTCGTTCAGCAAGGGCTACACAGATGTAGTGAGGATCCCCGAAGGGGCAACCCACATCAAAGTTCGGCAGTTCAAGACTAAGGACCAGAGCAGGTTCACTGCCTACCTGGCCCTGAAGAAGAAAAACGGTGAGTACCTTGTCAATGGGAAATACATGATCTCTACTTCAGAAACAATCATCGACATCAACGGGACTGTCATGAACTACAGCGGGTGGAGCCACAAAGACGATTTTTTGCACGCGATGGGACACTCCGCCACAAAAGAGATTCTGATTGTGCAGATACTTGCAACCGATCCAACGCAGCCCGTGGACGTCCGCTACAGTTTCTTCGTGCCAAAGAAACCAGGGCAAATGACTAACTCTGTCACCAGCAAAGTGACTCCGCAGCTCACGCAACCCCGCTGGGTTACGGGGCCGTGGCTCTCTTGTTCTCGAACGTGCGACACGGGATGGCACACCAGGACTGTCCAGTGCAAAGACGGGCACGGAAAACTAGCTAAGGGTTGTCTTCTCTCTCAGAGACCGTCAGCATTTAAACAGTGCTTGTTGAAAAAGTGTTAACCTGTGGTTGTGATCTTCTTTAAAAGAGGTTTGGTTAAGCCATTGTTGACATACTGGTATTAGGTCTGCCCAGACAGAGAGAAGCAAAAGCTTCAATGTACTTACATACAGTCTCAAATTATGGGCAGAATCTGCCTATTTGGACCAAATGAAGATGTGCACTGCTTTAAGTAATAGTTGGGTGATCTTAATATGTCAAAAAAACTAAGCATTAAAGTTGTTACAAGCCCTCTGTGTCTGCAAAAACGTAAAATAAAATAATGCAAAAGAAGAAGAACTAGTGAATGGAGGAGCCTGGGATATTTAAAGGTTACAGAATCATCTCCCCTTTTTCACCTACCTCTAATACAGTATGTCCTTAGAAAATGTCACATGTACCCATGATCCCACAGTAGCTTATTTTATACTGTTTTGTAAATATCTTTCATTCAGTATGTCACTTTATATGACATGGTTCTATTAAAAAATCAAAAGACAAACTACATAAGCAAAGTGATTGACCAAAGTATATCTGTAGCCCTTGTGGACTTGGTCCATTCTTCAAAAAGGGCCACAGATGTTTTACTGGAAAATGAAGAGCTTGCTGCTGGTGTTAAAAAGTAATACCTTTTGGTTTTGACAAAGGGAAGTACATTTTCATGCTAGGAATTTCCTGACAGTATATCATTATTCTATGACAAATACTATGTTTCCACCAAGAAATTCTCAGAAGGAGCACTGCAGCAGCTTGCAGACCAGGAAACCCCAGGTGTACATTGCTCAAATACCAGGACCATCAGCAGCTCCTCACCATGTGTGCGAGGCAAGCAGAGGAGGATTTGGCTGCTAGGAGGAATTTGTGTACACCGTGCTTGTAAACCTTTCCCTAGTTCCAGCTGTGCCACAGCTTGGGGTCCTTGCTGTCAGTTAACAATAGCTGCTAACTGCTTCTTTCCATGAGACAAAGGCATACTGTATTTTGTAGAAGCTAGTTAGAGAACCAAAAATTACAGGTAAGATAATCAAGTGTCTTCTAACTCAGATATTCTGAGGCTGTGTTCAGCTGCTTTCTCTGTTATTTTCTCTACGGCTTCCACCTTGAATCTAACAATGTGTAATGTACCTACATTTTTCAAGAGGCTATAAAGGTCAAAAAAACACAGCAAGCAGTTAATATTTTATCATTGTTTTGTCCATCATGTCTAACTCTGGTATTCATCTTACCAGCAAACGTTTGTAACTATTTGTCTTTTTTTGATTGTTTTGTGTGTCTTTTAGGGTTTTTTTTAAATCTGTAGAAGGCATTCATGTTTTGTATATCTACCACATTTGGGAGGAAGAGGGGTCACTAGGAAGTCAAACCACATCAGGATGTGGAGGACTTGTCCAATATCAATAAGACTGTTTCCACAGTACAGGCAGTAGTTGGTAATAGTTTTCATTGGCAGCAATTCCTGAATCCCGTTATTATCTGGTAGAAGTTCTGTTACTGAGGATGGACATTTCACCTTATGCAGGAGGAGGCCTGATAGCAATCCTGTTCAAATTGCTTCTTCTTATATCAGCAGGCTTTGAATTAAGCCCTGAGATAACAGGTAGTAAAAAAAATGGTTAAAAAACAGATGGAAGTAGAATCCCATCTGTCTTTTATGCCTTTGTTCATCCACTCCGGAGAGTACAGGACCGCAGGAGGATTTTCAGACAAGCCTCACAGCTGTAAGTCAGTGGGGCTCGAGCACCTCAAGCTCTTCTGAAAATCCCAGGCATGGGAAGGAGGGAAGACTCGGAGTGTGTAGCAAGAAGGGCAAGTCTGCCTCCAGGCTGACACAAACATGTTTTTGCAACTGTGGCATGTTTGTATGAACTCTCAGAAATCATGTGATGATTTCAAAACAGCATAGAGTTGCTACATCCACAACTGTGAAACCTGGAGAAGTATCTATTTTTGTACCTTGTTCTAAATAAACAGTGACAGGGGCAGGGCCTGTTAAATGGATCGCCAACAAATGTTACTAATTATCTTCAGCTTTCAAAACCGGTGTGGCCTTCTGTTTAGGAGTAGTCCCTATGCAAAATTGTGGATCTTGAGGAAAACTCCCCATTTAATCTTGATCCCACCCTAAGAACTGAGAGGCTCTGAATATTTGCAGAGAGCCTTCCCTGCCTGTTAAAATAAGATCAGTTTGGAATGCCTTATTTTCCTTTCAGGTAATCAAATTTCTATACTTATCTATGTGTTACCTATATTCTAAAACCTCTCGAAAAAGTCCATAACAAATAGAAACCATCATGGGAGGAAAAATCAGGAGATTTAATGTGTCTCAGCACAGACTTAACATTTGTCTCAGCATACAGCTGCTGCATTAAGTGGTATTTGTTTTTCCTGTGTTTTTTCATAATAGAGACAGAATGTACAAGTATTTGTATTTTCATGATGGTAATAATTTATTATATATTCAAAAGGATGAGTAAAGCTTTTGGATGCTATTTAGGCTCCAGAAGAGTAATACCATACGCGGGTATAAATTTAAAGCTTCCTTAGATCAAGAGTATCTTTTCCACTGAAAGAGTTTATTTATATAAATATAAAGAAGTATGAGAATAAACCACTACAGTGACTTCACCCTTTTCACCAGTGTAGCAATGAATCATATTATCATGAGCAAAGAGCAGTTGCCCTTCTATGGTGAGAGGGCAAAGGGGACAGACCAAGGCAGGACCCTAAAAGCATAAGATAAACTAGGTCAGCCTGCTGTAGTTAACACAGCCTGCTGTAGTTAACTCTTGCTTTTTTAGGTGTTCTTGGTAGTCAGATTCCAATTCCAAACCTCCCTTCTGTCAGTCGTGGCTATCTCATGTAACTGATGAATGAAGAATTGGTGCAAGGTATCTGACTTTGTCATGTCCACGACTTAGTTCTGTGTCGCTCACTCTGGTACATCATTGTTTACATCACTACCCAGCGTTGCCAAGCTGGAGTCGTAAAATGCACCTAGGGGATAGAAACCCAGAGTTTTGCTCTTGGCATATTAAGGAACAATCCTCAGTTATATTCACACTGACTGTGGGACACACTTACAGTGCCCTTAGGTGAATTTGGACCTCTAAGCATCGGTGGGTTTTACAGCATCTGCTTTTAAAGTGAGAGATTCTCATTAGGAAAAAGCCTGTCAGTTTGGTTTGACTGTATACAAGAAATTAAATTTAGCTGCCCTCCTGTGGAAACAGTTTTATCACAAGGGGGAGAGGGAATAATCTTGTGGACTAATGACAACTGTTTAAAAAAAAAAAAAAGGCAACACAGCACTGAAAAAATAAAGTAATTTATTGTTTTTACAACTGGTATGTGAATGGATGTAATGAATTTATTTATTCTTATTTAACAAAATACCAATTGTGCAAATTCTATATTTAAAATGTTTTGCTATCATCTCTGTCTCTCTCTTTCTTGCTCTCTTTTAATTTATGCTTCAGATTTGTGTTGAAAGTATGCCTTGTGAGTTTACATAATGTATGGCACTGTTTGGGGGTTTTTTTGTATGATTTTATTTAGAAAACTTTCTTCATGAAACAGGAGTATATGTGTATACATGTGTGCACACTGTATAGATGTATATTCTTTTTCTGCTACCATCTTTTTCTTAGAGTAGGTTCTAGATTTGTAATTTTGTGACACCTTGTGCTCAAAGCTCCCTGTTACACTTCAAAAATCTCTCAACTAGAGAGTCATAAAGGTCTGTAGGCTGAAAAAAACACCGTAATGGCTCCTGAAGAAGTCAGACAACACATTTGCTTCGCTTAGACATGTGCAATTCATGCTGCACACCTCAGACTGACCACTGAGGCTGGTGCTTCCATTGAAGCAGGCACAGACTCTTAGTAACTGGGAGTCCTCTGGATGTGAATGAAGTTCCTGAGTTGCCAGGGTGGCAAGTGAGTCTTCTCTCCTGCAGCTTCTTACGTTAAAGTGAAAACACTAAAGAGAATACTCTTGGGTGCCTCTTCAAGAAATAGCTTAAACAATGTATGATTTGGTTTATGAAGCCTGAACCATTAAAAAAGGTACTTTTTCAGTGTTTTCACTGTTTATATACATATATAAATATGTATATATGGCTATAAAAAGTCAAAAGCCCAGTTTGGAATGCTTTTCAGTATTTAACTTCATTGTATTCTAGCTCTTTGCACCACATCAGGAAAAGTTAGATACAAAAAAAGCCAGTAAAGCATGTTTCCATGAAAATAACAATATCAGTTTTACTTCCACTTTTCATCCAGTTCAACTAATGCAGAACTCATTGGAACTAGTATTAGGTCCAGTGTAAGGGGAAAAATGGGATACAGACAAACGTACACCTTTTCTGCAGTTTATTTAACGATACAAATGACTCCTGTAGCCACTTCACTGTAAGGGCAGCACTACAGACTGCTTATAAAAAAATTTCAAGCTGTTGAAAGTCCCCTTGCCTACCAGTGCCCACATTCACCCGCGTTAAATTCCAGCTCAGCCTCTCTGCACAGCCCCGGCTGCCGCCCAGGCACTACCAAGGTCCCAGAGCCAGCTTTGAGGCTTTAGATGAATTAGTGATGGCCAGTGGGTGATGTTGCCTCACTCGAGACACACTCCAAAATGCCAGGGAGCGGCTACAAGCCGGGTCCTTCATGGTCTTCAGGGCAGGCTTTAAATAGGATTTGTAGGGGTCACTCATTAATAATTGTGGGCTTTCAGCAATATGTTTAGGTGAATGTTTCTCCTCATGCTAATGAATGCCATGGTGTTCTTTGTCACTGAGGCAGATGGAGCCTATGACAAGAGGCAGAATTAGATTCTCTGAGCATGGGCTGCAATTTTCAGGAAAAAAAAAAGTTGCTTGGTTTGGAGGGGTTTGTTCCTTTTTTTAATTAAGTGATTAATTTTTATAGAGCTGCCAGAGAGCATCATTGCATTCATGCTTGTAATTTGCAACACTTTCATGAGGGTTTTTTTCTGTGGGTACGCTGATACTAACCTGTATGGTAAAGCTAATTCAACATTCTTGCTTTAAATAACATTGCAAATGCAGGTATTTCTGATTTATCAGGTATATATGTACCATTATGCTTCTCTTAATGTAAGAGAAATGAGGTCCTCAGCTGGGACCCCAGAAGGTGGCTTTGGGCCTTAGAAGGTTTTATCACAAGTGGCAAGTTTTCAGTGATAGAGTGCAAAATTGGAAATGCCCAAACACAGGTGAGTGGTGTAGGAGCTTCTCTCCAGACACACCATACCAGGCACCCCAGTTCCACCCCGCTGCTCTGCACGCTGCAGACTCACAGGTCGAAAACAAAACCCACAGCGTCGTTCGCTCTGGATGTAGCCTCTGGGGGCTCGTGGTCTCTGTAAGGACAGTAAAATCATCTCCACACACATCAGCCTGGCTTAGTCCATGTGGAAACATATACATGGCCACATGTAGAGCTTCCCCGTGGCTAAATGCAAGTGCATATTTTTTGTGTGTGCATGTGTATGCTTGTGTATATGCAAACATGTACATGGACATACAGAAGCAAGTTTTTGGGTCTCCATTACACCCACTCACAGGGGAAAAAAGTTACACTGGGTTTAGTTACATCTTTGTAAATTGAGGGTAACTTCATTACATCATTTGGCTTTGCAGGAGGTGCTTCAGACTTATACTATACCACTGTAAGTGACAGCATAATTTTAATTTATAGTAACTGGTTTACACAATTTATCATATGAACTGTGAAATCTTCAAATAGTTTATCATATGAAACATAGTGACAGGCATAAATGCATTGTTAAAATCCCATCAGATACAGGAAATAATACACTGAATTCAAGTTGGAGACAGTGTATACGCCTGTATAGCAATAAACCCTTTTAACTTCTGTAGCCAGGTCATCTGCCCAGCACCAAATAAGATAAAATGAACAAGGTATTGTAGGAAAGACTTAAGGGGAAAGCACAGTGTTTGGTTTTGCATAGTTTACTTCATGTGCCTCTTTATACACTGTTGGTGTCAGCATATTCTGGGCGGTGTCGCTTTGTGCATTACAGATAACTTGGCTGAAATACCAGTACCCTTTGTAAAAACAAGATGTGTCACAAAACTTTTTTTTTTTTTCATCCTAGTATGTGTCCAACCGAAGAGTTAACATTTTTAGAGCACTACTGTGTCAGCCAGTTTACATCCTGAAAATATGTTATGCAAAATAGATTCATTTGAACTGAATTGTACAAGGTCTACACTGTACTATGACACATTGAAGGCCAATATTTTGTTTTGTGAACTATTACATATGTATAATTTACCAGTTGTAATCTTGAAAAATTTGATTCTGTGATTTCAGTAAAAGTAATAAATACAGACTGTATCATAGGTCCAAAATATTTGTTTATATGGTATCTTTGGGGCCACTGTTTGCTCTTTGTGCCCCACTACAGGCAGAAGAACATAAAGAGCTTGGGCTGATTTCTACATTAAGGCATAAATATCCTTTCTGTATGTAAACACTGCACTTTAGTTGTGGTTGGGTGGAGTTCCAGCAAAGTGTTTGGGGAGTCAAGACACATAACAGGAGAGTGCAGAAGGTGGAATTCGGTGCCCTTCCAGAGCCTCAGACAAAGACCCTGATTACAAAGATTTACTCTTCTGATAGAACCATATACCTTATAATTCATTTTTCGTGCTGATTTCTTGCTTATCCACATGTGAATGTTTATTTCAGATATTCAAATTATTCAAATGTGAATGCTTATTTCACATTCCACAACGTTAAGTTGGAGTTTTTCTTGTTCCCAAAAGTGATGCTTTCCAAGGAGGTGTTCTTCCCCAAAGTAAAAGCAAACTGATCCTGTCTAAATCTTACTCCATGTGCATGTCTAATCTATTGATTGCTGGTGGTTTTTTATGAATTTTGAATTTTGCCTTTTATTAATTTGGCAGTTTTGGTTTATTTTGTTTTACAAACTGTGAATTAAATTGGTTCTTATTTATAGAAACAGTTTTATACATGCCTAGGAATAGCTTTTCTTCCTAGGCTGTTCAAACAAAGGCAGTGATGCTTTACAGAGCTGTCAGTACCTATAGAGGGGCCCAAAGTCTTCAGAAAAAATTGGCTAATAAATCTGCTTGAAGAGAGCTGTTCTACTAGTGCTTGATACAGTATATGCACAATATTTCATACTTTTAATATCACTTCTGTATAGAGAGAGAGAAATACACATACATAAAAGTATTTTAGAAAATCTTACTTAAACGCTTAAAATGGTTATAAGGCTGGTCACTGCCCATCAGAAAGCCTACAGCAGTCAACACCAGTGAAAAACCTGTGCTAGAAGGCAGTTTTGGTATTTACCCTGCCAAAATATTTTAGGGAGATGGGTCATCTGCTACAGTCTTCAGTAAAAGTTGACTCACAGGTTTTCACCCCTCCCTGCATCTTTCCTCAGCAAGGGTCCTGGAGCAGTGCGAAACCTCCTCTAACTCCTTGTCTGCTTCTGTCCACCTGCAGGCAGAAATACCAGACATGCAAACTAAGCCACAACTTTGTCCTCTACTTTCATTTTGTCTCCTAGAGAACTCTGCAAGTGTTACCACCTCAGAGATAAATCAGCACCTCCTCCATGTCTGCATGGCAAGCTGCAATGTCACCAAGTGATTACAACAGGTCCTATCTCCCCAAAATTCCATTTTTATTTCCATTTTAGAGTTTGCAGTAGCTCAGAGAAAGTGATTACTGGGAACAGAAATCCATTTATATACAAATCAAATAAAGCAGACACAGCAGTATAGACTTTCTCAAATGTCCAAGCTGCCATAATCCCATTACTCTGCAGGGACTGTTCTGTATCAGGAAGATGAACTCATTCTCTCTTAATGTATTTTCCATCTCTTCATAATGTGACATTTCACCTCTTCAGAAACTATCCATAATTACATGTGAGGAGGGAGACTTCTATTCCCAAGATTCTGAACTTGTAGACCCAAATCTCATTTTTGGGTGGGGATGCAAGATGGATTTGATGCAATTTTAGTCTTCTAGCCAATCTGACCCTTTTTTTTTTAAGGAAAAAAAACAGTTTTGGAATCCTTAAAATACATCCAACAATCAAACTAGAAAATGTACAAGTCTTTCCACATTGCTTACACTGTTCCCCTCACTCTCCTTATGCTGTGCTCTGTGAAGTGTTAAGTAATAAATTCATCATACTTAGACCACTCAGCATTCCAAGCTGACCCAAGGATAGGGTTGAAGAGTAAATGTGTGGGAAAAATAATCTAACAAAAGCCACAGAAAAATTATTATTTTCCATGCTTGGAAGGCCAGGGCAGCCATCTCTTTGCTTTCCCTTGATCGTTCTGGGGAAAAACATACATCTAAGTGAAAGCACACAGACATTTTCTTAAGCTCAAGAAAGCTCTGCTGTAGCAATTGTGTGCAACCTAAGGGTGAGTTTATTAAAACAACCACTTTGGCCACTGCCATCGTAGTCTGACTGCTCCAAGTGTTGCTTAACAAATACAGTTAGACTGGAAAGTTGGATGAAATTCCGGAGAACGCACGTGCGTGCAGGTACAGGAGAGAGAGGGTACCTCGGAAGGTGTAAGGCGTTAAAAGTGTTGCACTCTGCAACCTTTATTAGCTTTAATGCATCTCGGCACAGGAAGCTTGTAAGCGTGTATTTATGCCTACCTGTAATTTGGTTCAGTGGTGCGTCTTTGTTTCATTTCTTCCATCTGTTCCACTGTCTCAGTAAACCCAAAGGACCTCAACCTGTAGGATTAAGCCTACTGCATGTCCCTGACTGCAGAAGTGTGCGTTCTGCTAAGCAGTNTAAACCCAAAGGACCTCAACCTGTAGGATTAAGCCAAGCCCTGCTGCATGTCCCTGACTGCAGAAGCGTGCGTTCTGCTAAGCAGCCTCCTGTAGCAGCAGCAGCGCTTCCCAGTAAGTCATGACGGCTGCCAGCTGGGCTCTGAAGGAACAGCATCCCCTGCCCTCACAGCTGCCAGAAGTGGAGGACAGGCGGGTGAACCCACAGTGCGTATGAGAGCCCTGCTGGCATTGACTCTCACTGTCTCACAGGTTGAAACCAGCTGAACTTTGAGATCCTGCACAAGGGCGAGGACACACCTCTCTCTGGCTCATCTGGACGCTTCGCACAGGTGTGCATCAGAAATCAATCTTTTTTATAGCGCTGGCTCTGCTTCTGTCCTTTTTCCACCCTCCCACATTCGCCGTGTTATTTTGAGAGAGTGCAGTCAAAATGGATTTCACATTGTTTGCTCTGGAGGCTCTGAGGCCCTTGCTCCTCTCAAGCTTTAGGCTGCTCTTGGTTGCAGGTGCCGTGCCCAGGCCCTCTGCTGATGGGAGCCGGGTGTTCTCATGCCTATGGATAATTCTGCTTACCTGCTGTAACTATTGAAGCCCATATGCCCTGGTGAGGTTTGCATATGTAAATTCTGCTCTAGCCATGCCAGTAATCACATAAGGGCCATCCACGTGTGTTAGTGTGCATAAACTGTACATTCTTGAAAAAAAAAAAAATGTGCAAATTGCACTTGACTCGCACTGCAGCAGAAAGGCCCATTGGAAATCAACCCTGTGCAGCCAAAAAAACTATGAAGGCATCACAGAGAAACATCTGCGTGGTAATCAGGCAGGCACCGGCACAATGAGCACCACTACGGTCCTGTCGTGCCTGAGAGCATCAGGTAAATCACATCTTGAAACAGTTGAGAGCTGGCAGCAGGCCACCCAGGCAATTGCTTAGATGGCAGCTACCCAGGCAACTGCTTAGATGGCAAAAAAGCTTAGTTACCTAGTAAAGGTGGTCTGTAACTAAAGGGGAACGAAAATTATACTGGAAACGTTCAGAGCACTTTAAAGTGGTCAATTTAAAACAGGGCCCTGCCCACTGGAAGTGGTCCTTTGCCGAAGGCCTCGCTGTGCTAGGGCTGGTTTGTCCAGAAAAAACAGTGTTAGATGCATTCTGTGTGGGCTGGGAGGAATGTTTTCTCACTGATATTTATATGGCATGCTAAGATCTGACAGCCATCCAGAGGGGTTTGGGCCAATATTTCATGTTAAATACATGCTGCACGCAGCCAAATAAAAGCACATGAAATGGCATTGCTTCTGAGGGATAAACCGAATGGCAGACCCTGTATGGGAAACCAGGGGCTACCGAGATATAGGTTGTTTCGACAGGAATTTGAGCTATGAAAGGATTTAAGGGGAAATTACCAACCAGTCTGGCATTCAAATGCCAAAATACACAGTCAGACTCTTGGCTGTACAGGCACGCTGTAATGCTCTTCAGCTTCACTTCAAAGGGAGAAGGGAAGTGGCAGGACTCCTCTGTGGAAACCTCAGCCTCTCCATGAATGCAGGAAATCACCATCACAACTCTGCCCGCATTCGTCAGAGTAAAATGGAACAGTGAAGAATTATATATGAAGAACTTTTCCTTCAGAGGAGAGGAGGAAGAACCAAAGGATGTTTTCTTTCCCCCTCCTTCAGAATGTTTATTATTTTGGGAAAAATTCGTTGTGTGTTTTTGGCTATTTTTTCTCCCAAAATAGTTTCTTAAGGCCAGGCAGAGACAGAGCCAGAACAAGTTGTGATGTTACCGTGGAACAGCTTTGCCTCCAAAAGGTCTCTGCCTGCCTCAGCCTGGGAAGGCCTTTCCAGGATGGCTCCAGTCTCAGGCTCCTCTTCCCCAGAGCCCACACTTTCTACCCCAGGAGCCATTTCCTTTGGCCACATTCATAATGTGCATTCAAGTCATCACCCGGTTTGGTTTCAGAGCTAGTCAGATTTCCAGAAATATGTAGAAGAGGATGTTAAATACCTAGTAGACAAGGAAAAAGAAACACATTGGCAAAAAAAAAAAAAA
>VXAY01000900.1:184114-205685 GCA_013399855.1 Oxyruncus cristatus | reverse complement strand
AAAAAAAAAAAAAAATTAAGAGATGTAGTTCCTTCTCATTTACAACTACGAAAGGAAAAAGCGGGTGAAAAGCTCCAAGAAAGAACATTATCTATGAACAGGATCTTTTATCTTTTGAATCTGGACCTAAGCAATTATCAGGCAGCATCCAAAAACTTTGGAAAACTTGGGGAGTTGATTTAGATCTCATAGAACTCAATATCTTTGGGTAAGCTTTAAAATATAAAACAGAACAGCTAAAATAAGAGAATGGAGCAGCAATAGTGGAAAAAATGCTTTACTTTTCAATTAGATACAGCAAGGAAGAAGTAGTAACTGAGAAGGGAGCCCAGATGGTTTAGGATAATTTCATACAAGATTAAACTTATCAGATAAATATAAGGAACAAAAATTTTTTATTCCAAAATTATAAACATGGATTTCCATTAGAAGCAGTAGCTGAAGACTCCATAGCCCAATTATTCATGAGAATGTGGATATTGTTACTAAAATCCTGAAGTTTGCAGCCCAGATGGGTTTATAATTTCAAGCCTTTTCAAAGCTTTGTTATTTTTTTAATTAGGTATTTCAGGAGGTTCCTACACTTGCATGGAAGCAATTGTAGCTGCAATATGCATTACAACCCTCAAAGGGGTGGAAGTGAATTCCAAATGTACTTAATGTAACACTGGCTTTCAAAGCAAAGGGTTAGCAGGTAGAGTTTCTTCACACCTGCTCAGACCAGCAAGATGTACCATAGGAAACACACCTCAGACGCACGGGATTTAGGCATAAGCTTGATTAACAAGTACCCCAGGACTCCTGGTGTCATTACACAAGAGAAAGCCACTGGCTGAATGACATGGGAACGTGGCCGCACTTCTTCTGTGCATGGGACCAGGACTGAAGGTCCCAGCTGAAGCTGCACCATGACCATGGGCTGCAAAGGCTCATTGAGAGACAGTGTCATAGGTGCTGACCCCAGAAATTTGTGGGAATGAAGGGATAAAGCCTGCCTGGGAGCCAGTCTTTAAGCAGGGGTATGAGGCCAATTCACTAGTAAATAGACAGCTTGATCATCTGGGACACGTCTCAAAGCACTACAGGAAAGCAGCTAAAGGACCACAAAAACTACACTGGTGTCTATATGGCAATAGACAGAGGTTATTATAGCAGTGTGAAATGTTTTCTGATTCCACCAGCACACAAAAAGTGCCAAAGGAATTTGCCAGTGACAATAATGTGTAGTGTAATGTTGAGGATGAAAAACCTTCAGTTGGGTTTCACCCAGTATAAACCATCCCTGGCTCTACTCCACGTGCAGTGTTAACCACCTATATCTGGGCTTTTTATCTCAGTAGTAGCTGTCACTTGAATAGAGATAAATATTAAATTATGTCTACACTTAAGGCAGAGTCCTTAATGTTGACTTAAAACGTAACTTTTATTTCTAAATCATTTCAGTGAATTTGTAAATCCCATCCTTAAAGCTTTTGAAAAAACATACTATTTTTTTACTCTGCTATTTAACACCATAGTGTGATTCTAGCCAAAACCTGAAATCCCACGCAAGGCAGATTATGTTCAGTTCTCTGGCTGTCTACATATTTTCCTCTTCTACGTACCTTACAAGCCAAAGCCTGAATATAGCCCTAAAAGCATATCCTCAGCATACACTCAGGAGACCACATTCAGTATCCTGCCACCCATCATATTGAACTGATTGTTTCTACCAGGATTGTTAATAAAACCATAATTTCAAAAAATGTCTCGTTACTTAAAACATTTTTTTTTTTAATGGTATAGTAGTTATGGCAACTGCTTCCTGCCACCTCTGCTGCCAAAAGCCACAATCCATCCATGAAAAAGAGCTCCTCCATCCAAACACATTTTTCAGTGGACAGCAGCATTCCCTGGCTGGAGCACACTCTTCCCTTGCCTTCTGGCAAACTGAAAGCCAAACAAAATCTGTAACAAATGTGAGCTAAGAGTGAGGAATTAAGTGACCCTCTTACAAATGACTTTGTATTTTTACACGTACATGCAATAGAAAAGAAATAGAAAAATCTCTCAGGGAGGGTTGAGGGGGAAAAAAAGCCAGTCAACCCCAAGGGCTGTTCAGTGAAAGAAAATGTTTTCCTTTCTTAGAACACATTTGGAATTCAAACTCTTGAAAGTCTTGGCATAATAGTAATTAAGAAATTGGTGAGTTATTCCCCTTTTTTCTCAGTTTTATTCTACCACAGAGGTCAGTGGCAGGATTTCTTAAGTCTGGTGTATTTCCTGCCTGATGATCAAAGTTTGCTTTATGAACCTGAAAATGAAATGTTCCTATTCTTTGCTAGTACCATAACTCTGTTTCTATGGGCAGGTCTTTCTGGTCTTGACACAAAATAATTCTTAAATTTCATGTTGGACAACATGCTCTAGCTTTTAGAAAAGCTTTACTATTACTTTTATAGGTTGTATTAATAAATATTATTTTCCTGTCGAGATGTAATTCTAATGCAGAGTTATGTGGAGCTTGCTTTTCTTTCCCTTGCTTTGTTAGTTGTGACCTTTTACCCACTCAGAAAATAATTAGTATGTTTTCCAGCAGATAGTTGGATGATTTCATGCTCCCTTATTATGAGAAAACATTGTAACAGAGCAATGCTTTGAGCAAACAGTTCAATCTGCCGTTCCTTCAAGCCCCTGTGTGGCAAATATAAATTTACAAGAATGTCAAATACTGAATGAATCAAGAATGAAAAGCCACTTATAAAGCAGAAATTCCCTAATATAGACTGAATTTGGAAATTTTATGAAAATGCAACACAACCATCATGATTCAAGTCACTTCGGGATTTTTGGCTGCATGTGAGAGGATAAGGCACGAGTTCCAGGTCTAATTAGGCATTGCACGCATTGCAGTCATTAATAATTTCCACCACAGTAGCTTCAGCCTACAAGATATTTTGCAAACAAATAGAAGAAACAGGGTGTAGACAGTGTAAGCACCCAAACACACACACAGTACACAAGTCATGATAAATAGAAGGGAAGGAAAAGTAACAGCAGATACATGGATGCAATCCAAATTTTGGATCAATATTGCTACAGTTTTGCTCCCAGGTTCAGCCATGGGACTGCATTGCCCAGAACTCTGTGTTAATGAAGTGCTCACTCATTGGAACGCTTTTTCTCCCCATGAAGTGCCTGCCTCACAGAGATTTTTGCCTCCAAAATGGTTCTCACTGCCTCCGTGCCACTGATGTATTGTATAGCTGCGTTAGGCATTTTAGCTTTTATCCAGTAAGCACAGCAATAGGACTTCAGACTTTGAAAGTCCCTTCCCACGGGGAGCTTAACGGCAGGAGTCACCAAGTGGCCCCCTCACACATGTCCTTAGTGTGTGACTGAGTTGTGTGGGTAACGGTGGAGTTACACGAACCCTCTCCAGAGCAGTGCCAGAAAAGGCTGTACACCTACAGGAATGTCTGCTCCCTGCTTTTGTCTCCAGCTCCCAACCTTGAGCTAGCACGCATTGCAGCAACAGAGGAATTAGTAGAAACGAGAAGCAAAGGCAAAGCATATACATATAATGGCATGAAATAAATTGAAGTTTGTATCTCCAAGGATTTACTGATTAATTCATTATTTGGATTATCTCCCAAATAAATTATGCTGGGTTGATGCAAGACTGGACTAACTAAAAGATAGCATTGCCATTCAAAACCTAATCCCACTCAAACATCCCCAAGTTCCCCTTAACTGTGAAGCTGAGCTGCAAGATTTCAGAATTTGCCTGTGCTTACACAGGTCAAATGAAGTGGTGACAAATAGGCACCAGAAGATATCCTTACCCCTGTTTCCCAGCTGAAGCAACTGGAAGACATAAAAGTCGTAATTATCCTGTTTTAAGTCACACAGTGAGCAGAACCACAGCCAGGAATGTACCATGGGCTTCTAGGCTCCAAAATAGTGATATAAAACAACTGTTCCTCTGTTACCAGGATTTTTTTACAGCTACTTTCAGCATCAGGTTTACGTTCTCAGTTATTTTTTTCATTCCAGCCACCTCTTGCAGCTGCATCCACAGAAGCAGTTCCACACTGCAGACAGGAGCACTGGCCCTGCCTACAGCAACTCTTGAAGCACCTGTAATTAGTCAACCCAGGCATCTTTGCTAATTGACAGAGAATCACAGAATCATTTAGGTTGAAAAAGACCTTCAAGATTGTCGAGTCTGACTTTTGACTGACTACACGACCTTGTCAACTAAACAACAGCATTAATTGCCACACCCAGTGGATTCTTGAACACCTCCAGGGATGGTGACTCCAACACCTTTCTGGGTAGCTCGTTCCAATGCCTGACAACCCTTTTCACAAAGAAATTCTTCCTGATGTCCAACCTGAACCTCCCCTGGCCCAGATTGACGATGTGTCCTCTTGGTCTGTCACTATTTGCCTGGGAGAAGAGGCTGACCCTCACCTGTCTACAACCTCCTTTTCAAGTAGTTGTGGAGAGCAGGAAGGTCACCCCTGAGACTCCTTTTCTCTGGGCTGAGCCCCTCCAGCTGCCCCAGCTACTCCTCATTAGACTTGTGCTCCAGACCCTTCCCTATTTCTGTTGCCCTTCTCTCGGACCCACTCCAGCACCTCCACGTCTTTCTTGCATTGAGGGGCCCAGAACTGGACACAGCACTCGAGGTGTGCCCTCACCAGTGCCCAGCACAAGGGGACAGTCACCGCCCTGGTCCCGCTGGCCAGACTGTTCCTGATCCAGGCCAGGATGCCATTGGCCTTCTTGGCCACCTGGGCACACACTGGCTCATGTTCAGCTGCTGTTGACCAGCACCCCCAGGTCCTTTTCCCTTGGGCAGCTCTCCAGTCACTCTGCCCCAAACCTGTAGCACTGCCTGAGATTGCTGTGCCCCAAGTGCAGGACCCAGCACTCGGCCTTGTTGAACCTGTTGACCTCAGACCATCAGACCCTCAGCAGAGCCTTCCTGCCCTCCAGCAGATGAACACTCCAGCCCAACTTGGTGTCTTCTAAAAATTTACTGAGTACACACGATGCTCTCATTCAGATCATCAATAAAGATATTAAACGGGACTGAAGATACCAAACAGGACTGAAAAGTAAGCACCTAAAAAGTACAAGGCTTGTGGCTTTTGCCACTGACCTTAGGATAAGATGAACATTACCCCACAGGCTTTTGTTTCTCCCGACTGGTCTCTATTATTTTACGTGGAGGATGCTTCCCTGTTTGCTGCATCCCTGTCCTCAGATTGCTCCACAGAATGCATTATGGAACAATTGTTGACTTCTGTGTGAGCAGGTCTATAAACACACACACGCTCCTGTCATAAACTATTCCAGTGGCATGTTGTCTGCCAAGACTGTATTACACCATTCCTCTTATTAATTTTTTTAAACCTAAATATATAAAACTGTTACAACTCTTTCACAGGCTTTCAAGAATGTAAAAAAAAAAATATTTTGACACTGGGGAGGGGCTTTCTCGTAGGGACTTTTGAATATTCATCTGAACAGGGTTTAATAGGTGCCTTTTGGATTCAACAGAGAGAAAATGGGCACTTCATACATGTGATTCTTCTCACCCTACAGGGTATGTCCATAATAGGTTAGATGGATCACTCATTAAAAACATAAATTTCTTTCCAGTGACAAAGGGACAAGGGGTTCAGATGTAGACAGCAATAGTGCAGATGTCTGAAGCTGAGTGAGAGGAATCTCATTCCAGGTCTCAAAGGGCTGAAAGTGCTTGGGAGCAGTATCCTGTTTCCAAAGAGTTTTCAAGTGAAAACTGAGTTCCAAACGGCTATAATTCTTTCCAAAAATTGACTGGATGAAGGCAGGTTTGTTCTGCAGCATTTTTTTTCACTGAGCTACCACTGTGAGAATTAGTAATGTTCCAATTCAGATTCTCTCCCTCCCTATCATCCCTCCTCATGTCCTCCAGCTCTTACTTCATTGGAAAGTTATCTTCAAGCTCATAAGAAACTATACCTCTTCTCCTTATAGAAAATATCTGCAGTGAATTCAGATCCCCTCAGAATGTAAAGGTTGCAATGATTGCCAGAAAAATGCTTTGCTCACCTCCCCCTGCCTAAAATACATTCATGTGGAGTGACCTAATTTTTACGCCAAGACTTATTTGCAGATTACTTTTTTTTTTTATTAAAATGAAGTTGTTTAAAATCAAGTTACAAAGGCCTTGGAGAGATGCACAAGTATTTCCTTCACTTAGCCTTGATATACAATATTAAAATTGTATGTAAGTACAGAGCTTTCAAAGTCAAATTTTGAATCATATATTAGTACTGGTTATTACAACTCAGTATCCCTATTAAACTTCACTATTGGTAAGCCTTTAGTTTCATCAAGCTCGATAAGACTCGATAAGATCCAAAATGTAACCATGAAATACACGGAGGCTTTGAATGCTATGCATTGTGCAGAATCTCTCAGTGAGTAAATCTTGTTGCTGTGCTACAAGCACAAAGGGAGTCCAGCTCCTCGCCCATTCGCTGTGTGTGTACTGCCACTATCTCTTCTTTTTTGGCTTCTTTACTCCATGGTGAACAAATATAACTGAGCCAGCTGCTGCTTTCATGTCGGTGCACAGTTTTTCTGCAGGTGTCACTAAATTCTCTTGAATGTGTTCCAGCTCGTTCCCTGAAGAAACCCCCAACGTCCAAGCTTATTTTTTTTATTATAACCAAATAGTAG
Organism: Oxyruncus cristatus; assembly: GCA_013399855.1. Taxonomy (NCBI): domain Eukaryota; kingdom Metazoa; phylum Chordata; class Aves; order Passeriformes; family Cotingidae; genus Oxyruncus; species Oxyruncus cristatus. The sequence continues at coordinate 198,965 of VXAY01000900.1, read as the reverse complement.
TTATACTTTAACCACATTTTAACCAAATCACTGTATGAGCTGAATGCCTTATCTGAGCTATCAAAAATAAAAACCCTTGACTCCCTTTTCTGAGCTGATACAGTTGATTCAAATGCCTTTAAATTCAGTGAGTTCATAGAGCAATGGAAAGCTCAACACCCCATATGCATCCATGCTGGCCATGGCACCAAGACAGGCAGAAGTCTAGACTCACGGAGGGAGCACACTTTGGAGCAACCGGTGAAAGTTTCTGTGCCTGGTTCCTGGGTAGTTTCTTTTTACCCTACTTCTTTAGCTGTAGGTTTTGCAGCAACCACATTCAAAAGAGGAGCCTCAAAATACAGGGGATCAAACATTTGCAGAAGGTGTTAGATCTCTCAACTCCTTTTGCCACCCAAATGATTTCTGCTCTAAGCAAAGGTGGTGTTCAGTGTTCTTTCATTTGTTTATTATTAACATGTATTTGGTTCAAATCATGAAACTGAAGTAATTGTAAAAAATTACCCCTACAGAATGCAAGGATCCTTCATCCTCATCTTTAGGGTTTAGTATAAATTGGAGCCCATTACTGAGGGCTCCAATTTTCAGAGGTTATAAATATAAAAGGGGGTTTTTTCCCCTCCTTCAACTATTACAACATAAAACAGAAAGTGACTAGTAAAAACATGTCTTTTTCTTCCCATTGAAGACAACCAAGCTAATTTAAAAATCAAAATATTCAACCCTACCTATTAAAAAAGGCAGTGACAATTGGCCGGGGCTTCCTCTTGCTAACACTTGTCATTCCCTGTAGCTCTGTGGGCTTTGGTGGAATGACTCCACCCACATAAATGAAACCACTTTCGGCCCAACAACCACAGATTTATAAAGGTCAATGTACAGCAATGGCATCAGTAGCTTCTAAAGAAACAAATACTTTAAGTGCAGTGCCCAAGTCCTGAGTAATTTTAACACGTTTTCACCACTCACCAAATGTCATACTGACATGTTTACAAAAATATGAATGCTTTCATGTGGGCCTAGGAAAGTAATATTTGCAGTGCAAAGTTTACCTGCTTATATAAAAGTGTTTTTCCTCAATTTTCCTGTTGGTCTAACATAGAATCATCAAGGTGACTTCTACTTTTGCACACAAAATTACAGAATTAAGGTAGTGAGCTATTTCGTAGAGTATTATTAGCAAATTTTGTTGTGTATAAGTGTGCATGACTAAAGGTTGTTTAGTGCCATCTTTTGGGTGGTCCTAACACTACAGAACAGCTTCATCAAATCAATTATACATTTGACACCACTTATGGGTCCAGGAAGCTGTGTGTTACTAGATCCCTAAACCTGTTTCTAGGGGGTGTGGGGGCTTCATCCTAGATTTTGCTTTCTAATGTGCATGAGCTGTCTAAAGAACAAACAGGCAGAGATGGTAGGAGCTGTAATCTAGGATAAACCTCACCACCACTCTCTAGAAACAAGTTGAGGGATGTAGTAACACACGGACTCCCGGCCATGGTTCAGAGAGGAGAGTACACATCTGAGTGGCAGCAGTCAGATGACAAAGAAACTCAATGTGAGGATGAATTGCTGGGAGTGTTTCCATGCTGCATAAAGAACCACCCCCCAGCCCTTTCTTAGTACACAAATCCCCAAATCCCCAGTAGCAAAATATTTTCCTATTTAGAAACACTGTTTTTTTCCAACTTTGGCCAATGTTCATGCTCTTTTATAAGATAATTATCTATGTATCTCAGTCACACCCTGTATCACCAAATTTCTTTCTTCTGACTCCTAACATAAAATCAACAGTAAACTCATTAATTTAGTTGTTTATATTCTGTCTTTATTCCATATTCCATGGTAGGTCTAAAAGTAGTCTATATGTCAAAAACAGACAAAACCCAAGCATCTAAAACTCCAACTTAACACCTGCACTGATGACACAGAATTAGGAGCATGCATAAAATATTTCTCCCATGGTACCTGGTACATGATAACTAATACCCAAATCCAACCATAAACCCCTGCCTTTCCAACAAATGGTCTAAAGCAGGATTAGATGACAATGTCCCTTTGAAAAAGTTGATGGTCAACTAGTTTCATCTTAGGCAAGAAGAAAATGAGTGTAGTGAAGTAGGTAATGCTTTCAGCAGGGTTTCCTTTTCCCCTAATGAGATTAGAGTCTACTTTCTATCCCTGCTCCCGGACAAAGAAGCCATAGCAAAGCCAAGTTCACCTGTGATAGGGAGAGCACAGGGCTTGAAGGTAGCTGGGCTTTGGATGCCTCCTTGCAGCAATGCAGGCACACAAAGAGCAGGCCAAGGTTCGTACTGTGCTCCCTGACTCATGGTCCAGAGACAGCACAGAGAGAGCCAAAGGAATTACTCATGTGTGGAACAGCATTTATTTACAGCATTTGGCCCTGGAGTCTAGAGCACCAGCTGATCCTCTTTTGCTCGCTGTTGGGGTTGAAATGACATACGCGCACACAGCAAAATTTTTGACAAGGCAGCCTCTCCAGCAAATTGCTGATGTCTGTAATTAAACTTATCTCTGTGTGGTAATGATCCCCAGGCACTGCTTCCTAGTCCAAGTGCTTGTTGGAATCTTTCTGGAGGTGTCAGAAGGTTTGCATTCCCCTACTCTTGGATAATCAAACACTGCTCGCAAATTCGTCTGGATGTTGAAATAAGCCCAGGCACGAAATTTATGCATGTATGGTTTGGAGCATTTTAGGGACACGAGTCTGGAAGCTGCTTCCTTCAACAGTGTATCCCTTCCTCTGCCGTGGTAGGAGATAGATACATGTAATTCAGTCCTGAAATGTATGAGGTACAGTTTTACAGATGTCATGCCCTCTGTCTTCATCCCTCCTGTTGGAAAGCAGGTCTATCTATGTGCACCTACAACAGACCTGATCAGGAAAGAGCACCTGTGAGAGGCCACGTAGGCTATGGATGCAGCAGTCCAACATCTGTAATTGGTCTCTTTTCACTGGCAATAATAATTAAATGTCTGGCTTGTGGACAACCACCACTTGTATTGCTCACACCTAGAGCTTTGGGTACTTTTCACATCGTAACTGTACAAAGGACCTAAAGGGAGCTAAAACACAACGTATGTCCATAGCTCTTTGCAGGGTTGCAGCAGTCAAGATGAATTGCACCATTCTAAGAGAGAGGCAGGGCTGTGTCAAGACACTGTTGTAAGCAGAAGTGAAGAAGAGACTTCCAGCCACACAGATCAAAGCCCGTGAAGGCAACAGAGATGCTCAAATGACAAGAAGTCAATGAGCCTCTGTTCAAGTGCAGCTGTCCACCAATACGCGAAAAATACTGCGGGGCTGGGGCCCCAGGGAGCAACATAAAGCAACATATGCTGGCACTCTTAGCAGGGGGTGTCCTCACCGTCGTTGACTTTTAGTTTTCTGCCCTCCCTGAGGCAAACAGCATGAGTTAATGTTGTCACTTCTTACAGTTTCTGAGTGCCGTATGTCATAGCTTGAGTGTTTGTAGTTTTCCGATTTGTTTCGGATAGTATGTTTGAGTTTGAATTCTTTTGGAAAGGTAAAAACAGAACGTTTTTCTTGGAGAGCTTCGAAATCCAAATTGCAAAGCTGGCAGGGTCCCTCTCAGTTAAATTTGGCTTCACTTTTTTCCCTTAGTAACAACTTCTTTACACAACCGATTTTAGCTCTTGTATTTACCATAAAAAGCAATGGCAGAGCAGCTGGCATCACTAGAATTATATAAAGGTATGTTTTTATAAAGTGCAAGTTTTTTACCTGTTTGCTGAAATACCTGATGATGCCTTGGTTTTAAAAAGTGTGTTACGTGTGACAGCTGTGCATATTTGCGCTGTAGCTAGGATTTTTATACCACACCCAGTTCATAAATGTTATTGAGCAACAGCTTCTGACATTTTTAAATAATCAAGAAAGAAAATGTTGGTGAGGAAAGCAGCACAGAATAACACTGATTTCTTTCTTCCCAGATGATTAGAAGTAGTGCCGATCTACTTTGGAAATGTAAGAACAATCCAGGCACTGGGGGACCTTGCTATGGGACCTTGGAGGTCCCAGAGAAGGCGTTTCCCTAGCTGCTTTCATTTATGCCTTTGAAGACACAAGTAACCAGACCATGCTTCCCCTCGGAATGTCAACCTCAAAAGCCCAAGAAGCCTCCTCCAGTCCATGTCCCTCACTAAGTCGTACACTGAGGACCAGCCCAGCTTTTGCCAATGCACCACTGAAGATCAGCCCATCAGCAGCCTCACGACTTTGACAAGCACCTCTACGAGAGCCTGAAACAGCCTGGATCGGCCACAGGTAGCTGGAGGACTCTCTCTCCTCTTCACCTACTTGCATTTCACAAGGGACATGCAGATGTCTCTCTGCCCAGGTCTCAGAGTGCAGCCAAGCAGACAGAGGCAACTGCAACCCAAAGAATTCGGGGTTGCCTCAGCGGTATTCCCCACAGATCCTAGAGTGCCAACAGGCAAACTGGGCATCAGACTCAGGCGTCTCTCACAACAGGAGAGGGGAATGCCAGTGGTTATGGGGATAAGATGTCTGCCTTCCAGTTACGTCCACCTTATGATCAGAAATTATGGCTGAACTTGTGCAGGCAACAAAATTAATTAATTATTCCGATATTCTGTGTGAAACTACAATGCATCTTTCTGTCTGTGATATTTTAACTGCACATTTAAATATATTTGGATTTAAAACTCATAATCCTCTAAATAAACGGAAGGTGAAACTCAACAATAAGAGAATGAATCAAAATACTGAGATTACCTGTTAGATCTAATGTTACCAGGAAAAGCTTTCCCCTACTTTATCCCTTCCCTCTCTTCTTAGGTCCACATATTCCTAGAAGACTTGAGACATTTCAAAACCTGTAATTTTTTTTCCTTGACCAATCTTAATCATATATCAAAACCTCTACTTTTGCCTTAAATACAGTTTTTAACTTTGGTGCATGCATTTGGCAATTTGAACCATTCTATGAATTCCCCAGGACACTCATGGAAATAAGACTGAATGAAAAGGTTTCCCGAACATTCCCATGCTCCCTGAGTTTAGTTCTTTATCACCCAAAGCAATAACGTATCTTGTGCCATGCTGTGCAAAAAGGAGTTGGTAGCACAGTGAAGGCAGCACATCAGCAGGGGTCCCCTGCATCTCTCACAAACGTGTGTTCACGTGCTTAGCTTTATACCCACTGAAGGTCAAACAGCCTGTCTACACCATGACAGCAAAGGCTTTGCATAAGGGTTTGCATATCAAAGCCAAGAGGAGAAATTTAGTGATGCCAAATGGAAGTTAAATGCTTTGTTGACTGACTTTTTGGTGTTTGGCCTTAAGCAGGAGCAATGTTTTTTTCCAGAACATGGGTAACGAGAGTGAAAATAAAAGTTTGGTTTGTACTGGTTTACTACTGTCTGTTTATTTCTTGCTGTGCTTCTCTTATAGTGTCTGTGGAATAAACTGACACAGAGGATGGATGGGTGTTTTGTTTTAAAAACTTCATTTCTGCTGTAAGACATTACACATGCTTCCTCTTGATATCATTTGTAAACAGAGTATTTTAGCCAACATTTTATTAAGTTTTCGATCCCGTGAGCACTCCAGGGGTTAGCAAGATGCTGGGAGTTAAGCCTAACTATAAATATTATCAGGACTGGGGCCTACGTGTCTGCTCAGTTCCCTCTGTTAACATTATGTGACCGAGATACGTGTTCCATGGCTGCAGCGAGGGCTGCTCGCATGGGCAGAGTGCATTAATAGTCTTAACATGGAGTTGTGCAAGCGAAGTTATGTGCCAGAAGAGGGGCTCATGTGAGCTGCTCCAGATCTGCTGGGGAGAGAGCAACCGTGACTCTGCAGTGAACCAGGACAGACAGGGAGTTTAAACTTCCCAAAAACTGGAGAGAGCCACAAAGGAAGGCCCTCGCTGCCCCCGCCCTCACCCTCTTCCTACCGACAGCTCCCAGCCCGATCAGCAGTAGGGAGGGAGCAAGAGGCCTCCTCACCTCACCTGTCATCCTCAGAGAGGAGCAGGGCAACTGTCACCAAAGGACAGCCAAAAATTGGGTATCGTCAATACAAACCCAATGAAAATGGTTTGATCTGTTTTGTCAAGCATTTCATCCCTGAGCAGGACACCTGGTATTAGATTTTCACATGGCTTGGGAAAATCGTACGGTGGGAGGAGGCTGACAAGAAAAGCTCAGGGGATCAGTCTCCAGGACAGCAGCAAACATGACCCTACCGCAGTGGCCTCTCCCTGCTCCTGCTCCTGCTGCCCCTCCCTGGCATCCCAGGCTTGCAAGGGACTGGTAAGAAGGAAGGGGAAAGGGGACAGGCAGCAGGTGACTGTGACAGTGAAGTCAGGCAAAAAGGCAATGAACTGGAAAGGGAAAGCCACAGGATATAATTTTCTGCATGTCCTCTCTGCAGCGTTTTCAGTCAGAGTAACAGCATGGAGTGCGAGTGTCCAGGCCCTGGCAGGGGCTGCCGGGAGGGCCCCTGTGAGCATGAGCCAGGGCTGTCCCGTGCTGGTCACTGCCAGGTCCAGCAGCTCCAGCAGACCCACCACCAGGCATGGCTGAGCCCCACAGCCACGGTGGTGGTGCCTCAGGGACAGCGGGATAGGGCAGGGCACAATGGTGAGGGGTGAGCGGAACAGTGTGAGAGACAGTCCTGAGAGCCCAGAGGAGAGAGGGGAAAAAAGACCTCCAGGTGCCCAAGCAGGGATTCCCTGCAGCCCATGGAAAGGACCTGTGGTGGAGGAGGTTTTCTCTGAAAGACTGCAGCCCATGGAGAAGTCCCACACTGGAGCAGGGACAATATCTGAGGGAAATGCAAAGAGGGGCTATCATGGACTTGCCACAACTCTCCATTCCCCATCCTCCTGCACCACTTGCAAGGGAGTCAGAGGAGTCAGGAATTAAAGAGGGCCTTAGAGCCCAGGAGAAAAAGCGGTAAGGCAAGTGGGAATTAGATCTTGCTTTTGTTTCTCACCATCCCTCTCCAACTGGTAATAAATTAAATTAATTTTCTCCAAGTCTGGTCTGCTTGTGACAGTAATGGGTAATTGATCTCCCTGCCCTTATCTCAGTTCACTTCCTCCCTCAATTCTCTTCCTCCTGTTCTGATGAAGAGGAATGAGGGAGCAGCCAGTTGGGCAGCTGACACCCAGCCAAGGTCAACCCACCATGATACCATATGGTTCTTCACCCAAGATTAGTGTTACAACCTTTTATTTTACTCACTTAATTGATAAAATGGAAATATTGAGCATTTCAATGTGTCAGGCAAAATACGTGATGAAGTCTTGCTGACCTTGTGATTAAAACATGTTAGGGTTCATGTATAGATATATCCAGAACCTAAGGAGACCTTCTAGAAGTCTATTCTATCCTAAGACACCTAAACAAGTCTTATGGACTTATGTGCCCTTGCACCCAATAGCAAACAAAGATTTCTCATTTACTTTTCCACTAACACTAAAAAAAGAAGTGAAGAAGCCATCTGAAGTTAAGAGACTAACAAGGGGGAGTTGAAAGCAGAAAAAACTAAGAGGTAGCCATCCAATGTCTTGTTCAAATATGGATAAAACTGTCAAAAAGCAAGAACAAAGTAGCAATGTAATGAGCCCCATCTTGAAATAGCTGCAACAAGTTATGGCAGAGCTAGACGTTCTGCAAACCTCTGTGAATTGCATTAATATAACAAAGGTATTTCGTCTTATTGATAATAAATTGTTTCATCTCTTTGTACCTCAGGTTTTTGCCTGTTAAATAAGGATAACACTTGGCAGGGACTTTCGAGGAGATAGTCCTTAATGACAGTGAGTTGCTCATTTGAGAGCCATATAAGCACAATGAGGGAGTCAAAAATACAGTCATAGAATCATGGACTCATGAAGGTTGGAAAAGATCTCCAAGACCGTTGAATCCAACCTTTCAACAGAATACCCCCATTCCCACTAAAGCATATTGCAAAGTGCCATGTCTACTCACTTTCTGAACACTTCCAGGGATGGTGACTCCACCACTTTCCTGAGGAGCCTGTCCCAGTGCTTAAATACTGAAGAAATTTTTCCTAATACCCAGCCTGAACATACCTTGGCACAACTTTGCCTCATTTTCCCTCCTCCTATCAATGCGTAGAAGGAGGTAATTATTAAGAGCTCCCAAAAGCCAACAAGATTTTAAAAAATAGTATTGACCCAGATACTGGAGTAAATAACTGATTTTTTACATATTAATGGCTTTTGTTGGACTAAGTAAAGGTGATTTGTTCCTCGTCTCAAAAGGAGCCTGGAGCACAGCCAGGTCTTCCAAAAACTAGAGACATCTTACCCTATTTTGGTATATAACAAATACTAAAGAAAGAAACAAAAAACTGCACTTACAACCCTTTGTATTATAACCCCTGGAAGTATTTTTGAAATATCTGCTCGGGTCACAGAATAAACTGATGAATTGGCTGGATTAAAGCATCTAAGTAAAGGTCCTGATGCAAATCCCCGAATTTACTGTTAAGTGAAGATGCCTTTTGAGATTCTCTCTCTTGAGGTATACATTGCTGAAATTCTGTTTCCATATTCTGAACAAAAGAGAGTTTTGAGCAGGCAAGAGTATTTCATGCTTAGTTTAGAGTTAGGGTTAGAGTTAGGGTTAGGGTTAAGGTTAGGGTAAGGGTTAGGGTTAGACCAGCACTTTCTCCACCTGTGATACGGGTTCTGCCTGGCAGCAAGGTCGAAGTTAACAGAAAATCTCCATTACAGTTGCTTACAGGTAGTGAGGAGATTAGTGAAAACACTGAGACTACCAACTCTCTTGGCTTTATAAGAGTTGCACTGACATGACAAAATCCCTCTCTTCATAAGAGGAAAACTCAGAGCTGTTGAGCGTTACTACTCAACTGCTGGATGCAGAAAAGTGTAACTTGCTTGATTCTTTTTTCCCCAACGTTTCATTTTCCTTTTTGAATAGTAAAGGCATTTATTTGCCCATTTACTTGTCAAACAACTACTGTTGTATGTTTCTTTGACACTTCAAATTCCACTCCAAGAGTAAGCTGAGGAGACTACAAATGGTGTACCCCATTTGGGATGCAGGTCTCGTGGAAATCTGTGCCTGCTCATCCAATATGAGCTCTTATTTAAAGTCAAAGCAGGATTTAGGATGACAAATGCCAACCATGACTTACTGTGCAAAAGTAGGTACTAAAAATATATATAAAAAAGGTTAGGACTGATCATAGCATCCACCTCTGTGCCAGAGTTCACAGAAGGAGTAGCATCTTCTGTTCCCAAACAGTCTGCAGATACTCTGATCTTAATGGTACGGATCTCAGATCATACAGACAGAAAGACATTGTCATTTTATCAAAAGGCAACAGGGGCAAGGTCAGTGTCTCAACAAATTCAAGGACTGTGTCCTCAGCATACTGAGGACCACAGAGGTGGCTCACATATTTGAAACAATTAAAGTTTTCACTCTTTCTAGAAGGTGTCAGAGGGCTTCCAACCTGCTCAGGTAGCAAAGTCTACCCTTGACTGTACTAAGAAAGTCTTTAACTGTGTCGGACACCAACATGGCACAAGTTCAGCATTATTTAGTATCAGCAAAAGTGACAGAGTGATCTAAGGATGTTTAAATGCAAGATACCTAACTTTTAAAAAGGACACCCAAGACCCCTGGGACTGCTGTCTGTCCCTTTCATTGTAGTAAGTTCAGAAAAACCCTTCACAAGGTGTAGAAAGGCAAGACCCACGTCTGAAGAAAAGGGGGGAAAATGTCAATATAACATTTTGAGCACCTCGATTATTGCAATTAGTGTAATATCTCTGTCACAGGTGATGAAGAAGCTGACAATAAATAGAAACCTCTACTTTAAACTGCCTTTTTAGGTAACCTCAAGCAGCATGTTGGACTATAATACAGAGCTAACAATACACTCAGCCCCCCATACATGAATTTATAACAACAGTTAGAAAGAGTCTAACTTTCTTCCCTCGATGTCACAGTTATTCAAGAGGGGAAAAAAGCTGTGCCAGGCAAAAAGGAAGTTTTCACAGGGATATTACAACAAACGCCATTTATCCAGCAGTGACCATCTTCGTAGGAAAGGTGAGGCTTTTTGGAAAGGGAGAGGGAAGAAAAAAGGAACTCTCTCAGAACAAGTAAGCAAAAGAACAAGACCCAGAGGAGTTTGAGGGCCCAGCCCCATCCCTGCAAACCAAGAAGAAAGCCCATCCAGGATTTTAGCAAAGCACGGATAAGATGCGTCTAAACACGTATATAAATTGTTTGGGGAGTGGAGAATGGTTGATCACTTTCCTTAACAGTTTTTTCCTTTTGTTTAGTACACCTACTGTCAAATTTTGATTATCCAGCATAACAAGTAGGAAGGGTGGATGAGGTAGGGTGAGGGAACTGCCCAGCTTGAGATTGGGCAGTTAACTCCACTGAAAATGTTTGTTGCTAATGGTCAAATTTCTTGGTAATTTTTATAAGGTGTATTAGCATTATATAGACTCTGTTCAGAATGACCAGCACATCCAGGACAGCACGGAAATCTTACTAGGCAGTAGCTTTGGAATCAGCGTGGCCATTGCCCACATCTGCTAAGTGATGGTAATTGCCTCCCACACCGCACAGATGTCTCAAAGGTGAAAAACTATTACTAGGCACAGTGGTGAGTGTTCATTAGGAGGACTTCCACGGCAATTGTAACACTTCTTGCAGTACTTGTGAAATCCCCTGTCCAAAGTACATGGAGAAAGTGTGGTATCTGTCGAAACTGCAGTGTGATAAAAATATCAAAATGTCAGCGGAGCTCAGGGTGTGCATGAATGCGCTCCTTGCCATTTGCCAAGCGACTTTGCAGCCAATGTTACAGTTATATTTAACTTCTGAAACACTTTTGCAGACATGCTATAATGTGGCGTTTTGTTTTGCCTGATTGCTTTTATTTGATCCCTAGCAGTTGTTTTGACCATGAAAATTTGGATTTAGGTCAGCTGTTCACAAGAAATTTAGATGGTGATGCAAATTCTTCAGCAAGGAATACTTCTACTACCAGCAAGTGAGATATACATGTCAGACTTCAACAGTCTTTTGAGCCAGTGGATTTATGTGTGATACAGTCTCATCTGACTTCGCATTCTTATGCAAACCTGCCTCTTCAGCCTTACCCTGCTGTGATAACAGACTTTTGCTATGGTATGTGACTGATAATAGGTGGGAAGAGATTTTAATATAAAACTAAATGCTAGGCCATCCCCCAGGTCTTGATCTAGCCATAAAACTGGCATTAAATATATGCACATCTTTGTTGCTGCTACTCTTAAAACATTATCAGTTAACATGCATTAGCTCACAGGTTCTAACAAGCACATCAATCAAGAATCTGTAAAATGGTTGAAAACATGTTAGCGTGGACAAAAATCAACACATTTTGCACCATGTTTATTTCAGGAGCAAACAGAAAAAGACAGATGTAAAAACTTGTATGAAGGAACCATAAGAAAATCCAGCTGAAACACAGTCTGCCAGATGGTAACCCTGTCCCTAGGAGATGTGTAGGTGACCTGGATTACAAATACTCCTACCTGTGTACAACAAAAATTGTTAAAGCAAAAAGTTATGCCATCAGGTATAATGCCTGTATTGTACTAAAATCATGGGAGAGATATTATGTTAGTGCAAGATATCTACAGAAAATTTCTTTGTGATCTAAATAAGGACTGGCACACAATAAATGCATTCTTACTTCTACAAGTGATTTTCAGTTAAAAGTAAATGAAGCTTCCTGGCTGGTCCTTACTTTTATAAATTGAACTAACCTATATTCTAAACTGCAAAGTCTGGTGAATTATATTTTCTGAATAGCAAAATGTTTGACTCCCACAGCCAGAAGTGTCAGACCAAGTTCCCACTGAGTCCAATTTTGATAAAAGTTTAATAAAGTTTAATAATGGAAAGCAGAAATAACTGGTAGCAGTTCATTTTGAGTGCATACAGGCCTACATAGGTTACTTAGCAAAAAATTTGGAGGGTGCCCAAATTTCTGCATCTTTTGGGGTTTTTTTCTGCAACTTTAGTAATGTAAAAGCAAAAATTATGGGGAAACACATCAACACATTAAATCACCTGATTTTTCTCCCCCAAAAAAGTATACTTCTCATTAAAGTGATGATGGACATTGTTTTGCTGTTTTTTTCCAAGTTCTGCTGATTATCAAGACACTTAGGCAAAATTAGAGGTTTTCTCTCTTAGCCCCGTTATCCTAGTACCAAAACCCAACAGTTAATGACCTCAAAATCAATAATACATGGAAAATCACATATAACACAAAAGACACCATAGCGGAACAATCTCCATAAATAATCTTGGAAGTGTTCTTCTGAGGACATTTTTAACAGCATCAGATCTTTAATCCCCTATTCAGTGGGCCTGATGTGCCATCTGCTGTTTCAATTCTAAACTATAAACGGTTTTTGAAAGAAGAAGTCATTCTGCAGCTTTTAAACAAATGGGCTGGAAAACGGTGGGCTGGTTGTTTTTGTTGCTTTTTTCTTTAATTTTGGAAGCAGCCGTTTATGCAAACAGTGGCAAAGAAATTAAAGCTTCACCATTGTTAATACTGCTCAGAGACCGATAATACTTGAGTCTGAGCCCAAAAAACTATTCTTCATTGCAGACGAAAATGCAATGATCTGACCAAACCACGATGATGTGTGAGCGCTATCTGGTGGCTTACTCGGCATTACAATTTCTTGTGTTTCCTGACAGGATTTTTTTTTCTCTGAGCACTAGACTTTTATTAAAAAAAAAAAAAAACACGAGTTTTATGCCTTTTCTAGATCTTCATCCAACTAATTAAAATTCTGCAGAAATTCAGTATGTTTATCTTTCTAAGTCCGGATTCACACAAACTGTGATTGGAGTTGGAACGGATTAGATAAGCTATGGATTGCAAATACACGTACACAGGCTTTAATGTCTTGAATAATCCAGCTATAATCACTGGGGTCATTCACAGAAAACAACTCAAGCTCTAGCAAGATGATACACGTGGTACTGTATGAGTTTTGGGCAGCAAACCTTTCGTAAATGTTCCTTCTCAACGCGATTTGTGTTCAAGTAGTGCACAGCAGCACAGCTAGCAATGAGTGTAAAACAAGGTAGCTGAGTTTTTTACTAAAACACTCACTTGGATAGTACATAAAGGCCAGGAAAAGTTTTGCCCTAATCACAGAACTGTTAAGATCACTGCTGAAATGCAAACCTTACACCAGAGCACGGTTGAAACCTGGGAGATGAACCGTGAGACATTCTCTCAGAACAATTTTTTATAGGCGAGTGCCACCTGGTGGGATATCGGGAAGACTTTTCAGACCAATAAAGCTGTTTTAAGGTGGTCAGGATCTTTTCAAATCAGAGAATTTACATCAAAAAATAAGAGTAAAATCTTACCACAGAGAGCATCCGGCAGCTGAGTGGACATGTGGCCTGGTTCTAGTCCCTGCTGATCTATGCATGACACTGATTAATCTGTGAAATGACAGACAAGGAGGTTTTCATATTTTTAATTAATACATTTGCAAGCATCTCTATCTTGAATCCATGCAAGTTCAAAAATAAATTATGAAAATTCCTTCCTTTCAGTTCTATGCTTCTATTTCTAGTCTATGACACTTGTAATTCCCTAAATTTCAAAGTCCACACAACTCCTAGGTAGGTATCCTATGAAACACGAAATTAAAAGCATGAATGAACGGTTCCTTTGTTGTGAGTTTTCTGTTCTAGGGGAAGCACAACAGAGTTGGGCACACATTACCACATCTCAAAGATAAGGGTAGAGATTGACACACATCTCCAACTTATGCCAAATTAGGCCTCTGTTGTAACCAAAGGGGTATTTCTGCTCCTGACGTATTAAAGGGCAGCAGTCGCAGCCTCCAAAAGTCATAACACTGCTCGACATGTCCAGAATTTCCTGCTGTATTCTAAAGAAAGTCCTGCTTTTGAGGCCCAGTTGTGATTGTGCTCATCACTCTGTGGGACAACAGCACTTCTGCTGAGCAAGTAGCTGGGCAATGGGGTTCATCTTTTCACGTCTTTTTGCACAGCTTGAAACAGTGTTCATTTCTAAACTTGCAAGATTTACACAACACCATCAGAAATCTATTGTTGGAATTTAGCAGGCAATCAGACTGTGCAATTGACACAGACACGGGGTTCCATGGTCTTGTGACACCGTTTAAATTAGGAAGAATAGCCTTTGGGTTAGATTTAGTAGCATAAATGGGACACTCCCTCCTAAGAAAACAGTGGAAACTTAAAATAATAAGAAATGTTCACCCTATCACAAGGTTTTGCTACTTCTGTTTTCAACCTCTGAGTTTTACACTTGTATAAAATGCCATGTTGAGAGACACACAAGCATCTTTAATTTGGAAGCCCAGGAGGTCACCAACAGGCACACTGCTTCTGTTTTCATTCACACATTTGCTCACTTCTCCTTTGTCCTCATCCTCCCGGCCTCAAGAAGCAGAAGGAAGCATTACTTGGCAGCGCACATCGCACGGGCGTTGCATATAAAGAATTAGGGGGATTAGCTGCACCACTATGGTTGGTTATGGCTTCAAAGGAAAATATTGGCTGCACCTACGTAAATGTCTCTGTTTAAGCGATTTGAAAGAAACCATTTCCCAGAAGTACAGGTGCATGACTGACTGCAGCTATTAGGTCCACGAAAGGGCAAGAATTGCTTGGGGGACGGCGGGGGGCGTGGGGGGGGATGAGGGCAATAAATAAAAAGACGGGAAAGCCACGAAGG
>VXAY01000900.1:146053-182174 GCA_013399855.1 Oxyruncus cristatus | reverse complement strand
ATGGGATGGGATGGGATGGGATGGGATGGGATGGGATGGGATGGGATGGGATGGGATGGGATGGGATGGGATGGGATGGGATGATCTGCCTCGCCCAGCGCCCCCGCCCCGACGGGGGCTGGTGGGGATGCCCAGCCAGAGCTTCCCCCGTATCGCACCCCGAGGGGCGGCGGCAGGGTGCTCCCCACTGGGTGCGGCGTTTTCCCGGAGGCAGCGAGCTGGAGGGCTTGTCCAGCCGGGGCTGCCGGAGTTTGAGGGTGGGCAGCAGGCACGGAGCCATGGGGTACATCCCTTGAGTATCGGTGGGTTTGGGCTTCCTTACAGTGGTCTCTTGTTTTGTTGTGCTCACCTGCACTTTCCCTCCCTCTCCCTCTCTTTTTTTTTAATGCAGAAACGAGAAGCAGAAGGAAGAAGAGGTTCGTGTCCAGCCCCCGCTACGTGGAGACCATGCTGGTAGCCGACCAGTCCATGGCTGAGTTCCATGGCAGCGGGCTGAAGCACTATCTCCTGACACTGCTCTCCGTGGCAGCCAAGCTGTACAAGCATCCCAGCATCCGCAACTCCATCAGCCTCGTGGTGGTGAAAATCATGGTCATTTACGAGGAGCGGAAGGGACCTGATATCTCTTCGAACGCAGCCCTGACTCTGAGAAACTTCTGCAGCTGGCAGAAGCAGCACAATCCACCCAGTGACCGGCACGCGGAGCACTACGACACAGCAATCCTCTTCACCAGGCAGGTGAGGGACATGAAGGTCAAATCCATCCCCGTGCCCTTTGCTCCCTACCCCAGGAGGCCCCTTCTGCCAGGAAACCTCCAAAAAAGTGTTCAGAGACAGTCTTGTGTCATCACAGCTTCGCTGAAGTAGGCTAAAAATTAGACGAAGTGCTTTTTATTTTGTTGGTCTTTTGCTGTTTGCACCGTCTCGGGTGAAACCCACAGTTTGTGCACTGTATTTCTGCCCCATATATTTTTAGCAGATTTAGGATGGAAATTACGCATTTTATTTCTACGTGTAACCCTTGTGTATGTTCCAAAGACAGATTTTTGCCATCATACCCATTGAAGTGCTGAATATTTATGCTCTTTCCATAAGTAAAGGCAAACTGCCAGGGCTGGATGGTTCTTGCCAAGGTTAAGTCTCTGATCTGATTAATAATGAAACTGCCTTTTTTTACAGGACCTGTGCGGTGCCAAGACATGTGATACTCTTGGGATGGCTGATGTGGGAACAGTTTGTGATCTAAACCGCAGTTGCTCTATCATAGAAGACGATGGTTTGCAGGCTGCCTTTACAACAGCCCACGAACTAGGTACTTGAAGCTTTGAAAGGCGATTTCATGTGATTAATTGAAGCCAGTTTGATGCCGTAAAGCAGCTGCCCAGCCTGCACCACAGGCTCACCCGGTCAGTCAGTCAGGAGGAGGCAAAGCTTTGCCTTGCAGCAGGGTTGAACTGGGGGAAGCAAATCCAGTCTGCACAGCATTGTCTGCAAGAGCTGTGTGTTTGACTGACTGCAGGAAAAAACAGGGAGAGAAGATACAGTGCCATCTGCTTGAAATCTGGCAGCATTCAGATTCGGGTTATTACTTAAAGATCAGGCTATGAGCAGCTCTAGAGTAATATTTAAAATACTATTGGTAATGCATAGGACAGACTTCCTAAAATCACAGACTTTCCTTTTTTTTTTTTTTTAAGGCCACGTGTTTAACATGCCTCATGACGATGCAAAGCAGTGTGCTGGTATTAATGGAATAAGCCGGGATTTCCACATGATGGCATCCATGCTTTCCAATCTGGATCGCAGCCAGCCGTGGTCTCCGTGTAGTGCCTACATGATTACAACATTTTTGGATAATGGTCATGGTAAGATTATTAAGCTTTCCATTCATGTGGCATTTAAGCTCTTGTGCTCTACTGCTCTGCTTTTTTTTCTTGCTTTTTCCTTTTTTTTTAACAGAGTGCTTTCTGCTTCAGCATAGAGTTAACCTTTTGCATGCTGCCAGTGAATTTAGAAACCCTTAGATTTACAGAAATGGTGGCACAAATGGGCTCAAAGGCTTCTGTCACAAAGCAAATGCAGTTCCCTTTTGAAACTGAATTCACTCACAGCATCGTCTGCCTTTTTTTTTTTTGCTTTTTTTTTCCCTTTTCAGGTGAGTGTTTGTTAGACAAGCCCCACAAACCAATCCAGCTCCCTTCTGACTTGCCTGGCACGTTGTATGATGCCAACAGACAGTGCCAGTTTACATTTGGAGATGAGTCCAAGCACTGCCCCGACGCAGCCAGTACGTGTACGACGCTGTGGTGTACTGGCACTTCTGGAGGCCTGCTTGTGTGCCAAACCAAACACTTCCCTTGGGCAGACGGCACCAGTTGTGGGGAAGGGAAGTGGTGCATGAATGGCAAGTGTGTGAATAAAACTGAGAAGAAGCATTATGATGTAAGTATTGAAAAAGAAATCAGAATGTATCTTGGGTTGCAGAGTCGCATGGAAAATGCTGCAGTGGGAGGAATCAGTTTAAAGGGGTTGAATCAATGGAGGCAGACAGCTAATAAAACAAACTTGGAGCATCTAATGAGTAGTTTGGGTAAAAATGAGCATGACTGTGGTTTTTGTGGTTTGGTTTTGTCTTGCTCTTACTGTATTAACTTTTGTTCTGCTTCTGCTTGTCATTCCAGACGCCAGTGCATGGGAGTTGGGGATCCTGGGGGGCATGGGGAGAGTGCTCCCGGACCTGCGGCGGTGGAGTGCAGTACTCCTTCAGGGAGTGCGACAACCCCATCCCGAGGAACGGCGGGAAGTACTGTGAAGGGAAGCGTGTGCAGTACAGATCATGTAACATCGAGGACTGCCCGGACAACGATGGTAAATCTTTTCCCCATTTCTGAGGCAGAGGATTGGTGTCTTGTGGAGGAAGAGCATGGACAGAGGTGATCTAATGTCCACCTGTCTTTTCTCTGCCCACAGGCAAAACGTTTAGGGAGGAGCAATGTGAAAAGCACAATGAGTTTTCCAAGTCTCCCTTTGGAAGTGGACCTGCAGTGGAGTGGACACCCAAGTTTGCTGGTGTCTCTCCAAAGGACAGATGCAAGTTGGTTTGCCGAGCGAAAGGAACAGGATACTTCTTTGTTTTACAGCCAAAGGTATTTCAAAACTTTACCTCTTCCAACTATTATGAGTAGGATTTTTATTTTCTCTCTTTATGGGGAGGGGTCAAATGGTGGAGAAATCAGAAATTATGTCTTTCTCATATTGAAGTTTGATTATTCCTCTTCCTACATGTACAGCTTGATCACTACAAGCATGCTTTAGCTATTCTGGCACAGTCCTTCCAGTTATTTCACATGTACTGCCTCTTCTACCCACTCCACCCTCATTTCCTTTCCTGTCCTTCTACCAATTTGATTACATTGAGATATGTTTAGAAAACTGGGGGGGATCTTTGCCAAAACATTGGTGCTTTCTCATAGTGGTTACTAATATGCTGACAGCTTAAAATAAACATGAGGAAAAATGTTCATGTTGCATAGCTACTTGAACTCACTGTCATCAGATGTTGAGAGCCAGTAATTACCAGGGCGATGACACAGACGTTTTTTGTAGACCAGTACTTCTAGAAATAGAGGATATGTTGAACAGCATTAAAAGCAATGTTGATACTGTACTTTGAGAACATGACTGCTTTCTAATGACATTAGAAAACAATGTTCTTTCTTTACAGAAATCAGTAAAACAGTTTTGTAGGAGGGGGTATTAAAGAAAACTGAAATTGTTCTTTCCTCTCACCATGACATGATTTTTGCAAGTGAGATGAAGTAGCACAACCTACCTCCAACCATGGGCTGCTTTGGTTTTTAGTTTCCAAAACCCTGAAAATACAGGTGCTGCAGGTCTACCACCTGTCCATATTTTGCATTTGGTATGTGTCTGTGTTACGCAGTTCCAAAGCAATGTGCATCTTCTAATCAGAGGCCCTGCTCTTTGTTTCCTGCAAAGGTTGTGGACGGCACCCCATGTAGCCCCGATTCCACGTCCGTGTGTGTGCAGGGGCAGTGTGTAAAGGCTGGCTGTGACCGTGTGATAGGGTCCAACAAGAAGTTTGACAAATGCGGTATCTGCGGTGGCAATGGATCCACGTGCAAGAAAGTGTCTGGCACACTTGTAAGAGCAAAGTGAGTATATGACTGCTGGTGGTGCTTTGTTCTGCTGAATGTTTTGTTGGTGTTAACTCTGGCTTTCCAAGTCAGTGAGGTGTTGCCCAAGTTTATCGTTGGAACTGGGATTTGATATGTCAGAACCATCTGATTGAGTGTAACTTACAGTGAAATGCAGCAAAAGAAAGCCCTAACATGTGGGCGTGTTTCTGCGAATGCGGGATATGACTTTGGGTATCCCTTAATCCCAGGGAAGAGTGGAGGAGTCAGTCTTTCTCTTTTCTCTCGGGCAGGCCCGGCTACCACGATGTCGTCACCATTCCAGCTGGGGCAACCAACATCGAGGTGAAGCAGCGGAACCACAGGGGTGCGAGGCACGATGGCAGCTTCCTCGCCATCAAAGCTGCAGACGGCACCTACGTCCTCAACGGTGATTACACCTTGTCCACGCTGGAGCAGGACATCACCTACAAGGGCAGTGTGCTGAGGTACAGCGGCTCCTCTGCCGCCCTGGAGAGGATCCGCAGTTTCAGCCCCCTGAAGGAGCCTTTGACCATCCAGGTCCTCACGGTGGGGGACCTGCCGCAGCCCAAGATCAAGTTCACCTATTTCGTGAAGAAGCCAACGCAGCCTGGGTCGGAGAAAGCGCCCAGTAAAAAGAAAGAGTCCTTCAACGCCATCAGGGAGATCATCTCGTCTGAGTGGGTCATCGAGGAGTGGGGCGAGTGCTCCAAGTCGTGCGGCTCGGGCTGGCAGCGGCGGGCGGTGGAGTGCCGGGACCCGCAGGGCCGACCGGCCTCCGACTGCGCCCGGGAGCTGAAGCCCAGCAACCTCCGTCCCTGTGCCGATGTGCCCTGCCCGCAGTGGCAGCTGGGGGACTGGTCACCCTGCTCTAAGACATGTGGGAAAGGTTTCAAGAAGAGATTGTTGAAATGCATTTCTTACGACGGCAGCATGCTGCCGCAAGAAAGCTGTGAGCCTTCCAAGAAACCGAAACACCTAATAGACTTCTGCAACGTTACGGACTGCAGTTGAATAGGACAAGTTGGGAAAGCTAAAAGTCTTTTTTTTTTTTTTTTTTTTTCCTTCAGAAAAATGCACTGAAAAAAAAAAAAAAAGAGGGCTAGAGGCAGCACATATGTTTTTGCATAAAAATCATAAAAATTTCATGGTGAGGATCCATTGAGGTGGGACAGTGCAAATAGCTTTGGTTGGCTTTGCATTCTAAAAATACCCTGCCAACTGAAAATCTGATGGGATAGCAGACCCATGTCACTCACTCGTCTTCAGCAGATGAGGCCCAAAAGCATCATAATTGCCTTTTTTTAAAGTCTGTTATAAATTAAACAAAACAGGAGCAGTAAGACACATTTAAGCAAACATTTTGGGGTTTGGGTATTTCTTCCTTCTTTTGGATTTATACTGTGGTACTGATCAAGTCCCCAGCTGTAGGAAGGGGAGGGAAAGGGGAGTGAAAAAGATAGCTTAAAATAATTGGTCAGAGCTTACCTACCTCACGAAGGGCAAAAAAACAGGATTGGAAAAGGAGCTTTAACTATGTCATTCATGGCTGCTATTGTTTCAGAGAATAGTTTTATAAAAATAAAGCCATATTCTCTACGTGTAAAAAGAGTAAGAAATATCAAGAATAGTCGGTCAACTTCACAAATAATTAAACTTTGTTTTTTAAGTGCCTTTATGTCATCCCAATGTGCCTGTCCATTTCTCTCATCCACTCCAGTGCCATTGTGGTGACATATGTAATCCAGAGGCTAGAAAAAGTGGAAATCTTCATGGAACAGATAATATCTCTAGTTGCTCTTTGTGCCTTCTGCATACCTTCCAATGGCTTTTCTGATTCTAGCTTGGCCCTGCCTTCCTGTCAAACAGACTGATGGAGTTTGTGAGCATTTGAGTCATGCTTTGACATTCAAATCTTTTGCCTTACCCCAGCCAATGGATATTGTTTTCATTTGGGTTTTAAAAAAAAAGAATCCCACTGTGAATGGGAACCTCCTATGTGGCCTCTGATGGGTTTGTAGTGCTCAATCACTGATAAGGTGGGAAGGCAAAGCTGAAGGATAGCAGGTCCATCCACAGCTGCATTCACATGATTGAAGTTTGTGCCAGTTCATAGACAATGAGAGAATATGGCTTTCCATATGTATATAGTAAAATATATTACTATAGATTTTATATACTTTATAAGTATTTTATATTTCTTTCCCTTCTGGGAAAGGTTACAAATTGTAATAAATGCATATAATGAGCGTATTTATTTTTATACTTCTTGTCTAATGTGATCTTCTAAGTTATCGCTTTTTTAAAAGGACATATAACAAGGATAGAGTATTTATACAGTATAATATGTTACTAGAGGTAATAAAAGAACCCTATAAATTTTGGAAATGGAGCGTCTTTATTTCCCTGGACTAAAACTAGTCCATCAAGCAGAAAGCTTGGAATCTAAGGAAATGTTATGCAAAAGGCTACTAATTAACTGTGTTAATGAAGAGGTTTGGAAAACTCTGCCTGTAACACCATACATCACGTTAAAAGAGGTAATTTTGTATTTTATTACTTAACCACTAATTCATCTATTAAAAATCACAGTGCAACTAGACTGATGCTACTGGTTGAAATAACTGCTTGCAGAGGGAGTATTGCTGTCAGTAGTGTTTATAACCAACAAAATACATACAAAAGTATTCTTACCTGCTCTGGTGAACCTTACCCTAGTGGGAAAGGACCATTCAAAATTCAAAGCCTTTTACAAGTACTCAGAGGTTTCCCTCACCAGTTTCTGGAGGCCGTCGTGATCATTCTTTTCTAATTAAAAGTACTGTATGAATGAGCTCTTCTAACACTGTTGGTTACACTTTTTATTATGTTAAAATAGATACTAAGCATCAAGAAACTGATTTTTGCTCCCTCATATCTGATCTCATGACCACTGCGGTCAAGGGAAAATCTTCTGTTGAGCTCAGTAGGATTTTTGCCATGGAATTTGAGACATCAGTCATTTTATGGATACTTCTGGCTTTATGTCATGTAAAAATCTATTAAAACTTCCTTTGCCAATGTTTGGAGTCAGTCTTGCAGAAATAGTTCCCACTTTATTCTATGGATCAAATCCTGGCCCCTCTAAAGCACATAGAAAAATTCTCATCACGTCGCACTTCATTGAGCATTACTTTGACATGCAACAAAACTGAGGAATACTTTGTTTCTAACATGATTTAGGAGGGAGCCAATCCCTTTCTGTATTTATAAATAGTTAAAAGTATGTATAAATACAGCAAATAACTATTTATTTGTATATGTGTGTATGTACAGCAATATTTTACTACAGCAGGTTAAAATTAGGGTTATATTCAGATTCAAGAGAAAAAAATACACATTTTTATTTTCATTTTCTGCTGTTGTTGTTACTCCTTGTAGAATTCATATCCTAATACGTAGCTGGTGGTTGGTGTTACATGAAACAGTCTCCATTTAAGAGTGCAAAGAGCTGCAGTCCTGAAAAGGCAACAGCCTGTGACATCTACAGAACTGACAGGGTCCCGTGACTTCTGGGTGATGGCAATTGCCCAAATTTGCTCTCCTCAACCTAGAAGAAACATTCAAGGCAAGGCTGAGAAAGCCCTGTGGAGGAAACAGCTTCTCCAAGGCCTATCCATATCAACTGAAGCCAGGCCGAGGTGCTGACATACTCTCACTTCCTGCAGTAGTGCTTAAAGAGGCTCTTGGGAGAGAAAAAGGGCATTTCACAGGCACCGCCTTTCATGCTGAAGGGAATTTGGATCCAATCAAATACAGCCAATTCCCGCTTTTTTAACAAAAGGTGGTGAAGTGTTCTGCATTTCCAAAACACTGTGACTGCATTACCTAGGTCAGTCAGCCCTGTAGTTACTTAGAGCTAAGTGAGGAGTCAGAGGGGGTGAGGGAAATCAAACACATTTGGTATTTTACACTAACAAATGTCAGTAACAATTTTCACACTTTCACAAACGTCTGCGTAATAAAATGAGTGATGAACTAGTAAAGTTTTATGACATACTGGCAGCCTATTTGCTAGGGTAGCATTCATTTCTTTAGAGCACAAACAAAGCAGCAGCAGGTCAGTTGTAGTGCTGCTGACCAAGACTGCATTTCCAAGTCATAGTTCACTGGCTATTTTTCTTTGATTAGGTCATGAATTCTTGGCAGCTGCGTCTCTTATACAGTAATAAGGTTCATGAATCACAGAATCATAGAATGGTTTGAGTTGGAAGGGACCTTAAACATCATCTTGTTCCAAACCCCCCGCCATCGGCTGGGATATCTTCCACTAGACCAGATTGCTCAGAGCCTGATCCAACCTGGCCTTGAATACTTACAGGGATGGGGCATCCAAAACTTCTCTAGGCAACCTGTTCCAGTGCCTCACCACCCTCACAGCAAAGAATATCTTCAGTATATCTAATCTAGATTTCCCCTCTTTCAGTTTGAAGCCATTCCCCATTGTCCTGTCACTACAGTTCCTGATGAAGGGTCCCTCTCTGGCTTCTCTGTAGGCCCCTTCACAGACTGGAAGGTCCTATGAGGTCTCCACGTAACCTTTTCTTCTCCAAGCTGAACAGCCCAAACTTTCTCAGCCTGTCAAAATTAAGAAAATTACGAAATTATATTTCCTTTTTTTTAATAGAACTGGATAACAGAGAACATGCTCCAAGTAATGTATTAATTAAGCAATGCAGCCGAAGAACTGCTCCGTTCCAAAGTGCCCTTTAGTTACAAGAGAATCTGCTGCTCTGGGTGACCAAGCAAAGGGAAACAAGCAAAACCACTGGAGCACAGTTTAGCTGTGTAGCAATCAAGATCACCATTAAACACATTCCCTGCACCAAGAGTCTGGAAATTTATAGCTGTTCTTATGAAGGACTGGGTAGCTAAGTGTTTTTATGTGCACACCCATCACTGTAAGCAGGAATCTCAACACTGTTACTGACTCACAAAGAGTGCTCTGGGGAGCCGGAGCAGCAATGACCTTGTGAGTGTAAGAGCTGGCATCTTCTGCCAGCCCAGGCACTCTCCGTGGGCCACGGCCGCTGGTTCCACTAATGCCCCAGTGGGCTTCAGACCCTAGATGAAAATTGTTGCTTTCAACACGGTTGTCTCAGTTGTCCAGCTTGGCAGGGTGGGTGGGACAGGTTCCCAGCGCCCAGCATTTCAGCTGAGGACAGCCTCACAGCCTTCTGGAGCCAAATTTGTCTGGCTTCCTCCCAGGTTCAGAGGAAACAGATGCTCTAGCTTCGGGTCTTTTAGCATTTTTAATGTCATAAGATAAATGAGTTTAGCTGAGTAGTGTGGGTGTGGCAGATGAAACCTGTATCTTCAAGTATTTTCAGAGGTGTGGGGAGAGGCAAGTGTCTCAATGAGTGAGATGTGTCTTCCTTGATCACCGTTGGTTTCATTGCTTGCAAGGCTGAAGGATCTTCCTGTTCTTGATCAGGCTAAAGTCTCCCTTTTAGCAGAGCAGGGCAACTGAAAGCAATGTAGTGAGCAGTTCTTAGACATTTCAGGCATCATGAGGCCAAAGAAAAACCCTTTCCCATCTTTCAGAGGCCTCAGGAACTTGGCTTTGGGACAGAAGGCCAGTCTGAAGGCTAGATCTCCAGAATCCAATCTTCAAACTTCACCATCTAAGTTAGAAAATAACAAGAAGTTTGAAGAGGAGACTATTTATGCTGGAGAATTATCTACCAGGCTGATTAGGTGTGAAATTGTGATATCTATGCTGGGTAAGTATTGCAAATTGTGTAATTAAAAAAATTGGAGTAGCTGTTTTCCTCTGGTGCTGTTAAAATAATAAATAATGTGATTTACTGCTTGAAATTGTATTAACATTAAATAAGAAAAAACTCAAAACAATATGTGATAGGGTTCTTAAGGTGCTGCATTCCCGTCTCTTTAGTTCAATTGTTATTGTAAAACCAAGAGATGTTTGTATCATAAAATAACTATTTTGCCATTGATTGTAATACATGTGGTTTCAGAGCAATGAAAAGTTGGTGGCTGTTCTAGAAGTTGGTTCTGCTTGAGCTTTCAGAGGAAAGAAATAATTGTATATATCTGGTATGGAAAAATCCTGAAATTGTCTCGAGCCACTATATACTTCAGAAGCTGATACCTGCATTTCAGAGACACCAGTTGCCTGAGTATATTCGGACCTGTAATTTAAATGTCATGACATTGACTTAGAGCGTAAAGGCCCCAGAGTTCTGTTTATGAATGACACTCTCATTTGCCACGCAGAAGCAAAGCCGGGATCTCACTTTCTGAAATGCAGGTCCACACAGCTTGTGATGCAGCAACTGGGTTCCTTCGTTTGTAGTTTCACAGTAGCTCTCATTCAAACAAACATCTCCAAACGCTGTTTATGTTTCAGTAACAAGTAAGACCTTGGCTTTTATCATTGCCACGTCACAAGTGGGTCAGCAGATGCTAAGTAATGTGATTTGTTGAACGCTATAGGACAGATAGGTTATATGGAAGTTTTAGACAAAATATATGAATACACTAAATAGGTTAGGGAACGGAGAAGAAAATACTCCAAAAGAGATTCAGAAAATTCAGAAAGGCAGCTTCAGAAGAATAACCCAGAATCCTCTGCAAACAACCCCACTGTGCTGTCTGGCTTCTGCTCATTGGCTGGCTCTGAAATTGCTCGCACAGCATTGCTTTCACAGCCTGGTGTTATTCTGGCCTCATACACCTGGGAAAGCTTTTCATCCCCTGCAGTTGCAGACATGTCTACCACACACCATTTGGAGCAAAGATCAATCCTGTGTGATATGGTCAGGACTGCTTAGTCCTCTAGGCAAAGAGGGTATAATTAGGTGAGAAGTTTTCCCTAGCAAAGGTCACTCAACACCCAAATATAGCAAACGGATCACCTGCCCCACACCTCCCCAGAACAGAGCCAAATCTCTAGGACGTGTCTAGGCTACAACAGGAGTGTAAGGAAGCATTCAGCAATAGCCCTCATTTAGCATAAACCTTTGCATTTTGCCCTGTTTTGCATAAACAGAGCGCCCTGTTACAACATATGGAGGCAGAAAAAGGAGATTGCCGCCTCTCCTAGCAGCACAGCACTGATAACTTTTCCATGGCATCACCAAACCGTAGTGCTTTCCTAGTGAAACAGCAGCTACAAACATGCAGTCGTGCTTGATATTCCCCCTCAAAACACAAACCAACCTGTATCAGCAGAAGGGAAGTCAAAACATTGCTGTCAGGTTCACCAAGCGATGCTATGAACGTTGTGTTCCAACAGATACTTGTGCTCCTGCAGCCTGGGGCAGATGGATTATTGCTGGAGATGAAAGTAGCCTGGTTTGGACTCGCAGATCTGCTTTACAGCCCACAACAGTGTAAGAGGGTCTTGTGCAAAAGAGATTTAATGTTGGGCAATAGAAATACAGTTTCCTACAGTCTTTCTGCCTGTAAGCTGTACTTGATAGCTTCACTGTGATAGAGGATGTGTCATATTGCAGGCCAAGACCAT
Organism: Oxyruncus cristatus; assembly: GCA_013399855.1. NCBI lineage: Eukaryota > Metazoa > Chordata > Aves > Passeriformes > Cotingidae > Oxyruncus > Oxyruncus cristatus. The sequence goes on along the minus strand of VXAY01000900.1, from coordinate 170,468 downwards.
CAGCTAATGAGACTCCAGATGCCTGGACAGTATCTAAATTTAAGCATCCAGAATCTAAGTTGAACCAGTGCTAAATCTGTCATCTTTAATATACAATACTTTTGTGTCAGAATGCTGCAAATCTAATTTAAGTTTCTACCAGCTTGTGATTTTTCACAGATATTCCAGCTGGAAATTAATATTTTCTCCAATATTAGTTGCACTCAGCTATAAGATATTTTCCTACGAACACAAAAAGGAGTTGCATGTTCCAAGAGGGAAGTCATATGGTAGAGATTATAATCAGGCAAGCTGAAAGCAGTGGCCATTTTAATTGTGCACCAGTATATTTTTTTCAGTATAACTAAGACAATATGCCTGTCTCCTCCCAAGCAATTTAATGTATGCTGCCACTTTGTACGATTCCTCATGTACAAAACTGGAGGGATAAGAAAACAAATTCAAATGTTTTTGATTAAAAATTTCACTTTCAAGCAACATATGTTAACAAAAATCTTTTCTAAGTAGTTATTCAAATTGAAAACCTGTGCCATCAAAGATAAGAAGCTTTTAAACAATTTACTTCTGTTTTCTCTAGTTTTCTGACAGCCAGACTGGCAAAAAGCTTGGATGCTGTGATGTCAAGAAAGAGGAATGCTCCAAGACATCCTCTGAAGGCACAGCTAAGCACAAAGTAGTAGGTCATTCTGCACCCTCTGTCAGATGGGCAGTGGCAAAGTCTGACATCACTAGAGCATCGTTTTTGTTAGAAAAGGCTTCAAAGGTGCACCACATCCTACCACAGTCTGTACATCTTCTGCTTCTCACATGTATGCTCCCACTTCAGCCTCCCAAGAGCTTTGAATAATTAACTTAAGCAGCAAAACCATGAAGTATTCTTTAAACTGAGTCACAGACCTGGCCTCATCTGTAGCTACCTGAATGAAAGAAAGATGTCGTGTAGGTACAGCCCTGATTCAATAGGGCGCTTGGGCACATACTTACACCCATCCTGATTCACCACAGCCCTGGTTAAACAGGAGACCAAAGGAAAGTTCACCTTCTTCTGTTTAATCTGAGACTTAATTACAGGTTGAATTAACTCCAAGCCTTGATTAGAAACTTCTCATAAAGATAAAACTGTGTGAGGTAAAGGGAAGGGAGAGGGAGAGGGAGAGGGAGAGGGAGAGGGAGAGGACTTTTGTGGAACTGTTAATTGTGGAAACTTTTGAAACATATGTTGGAGATTAGATTTCACAATCAGACCTGGGCAGATTTAAAAGTGAATTAAATGCAGTCTAATGTCCATCTCCTTTTTCTCCCCCAGTGAACCAATAAACACATTTGGAGATATGCTAAAATAATGAAGACCGGTGTTTTCCATTTCTCATTATCGTCCTGCTGGAACAAAGGCAGAGCACAACATGGAAGCACTAGAGGGACTCAGCTGCCTTTGATGAATTAAAAAAAAAAATTTAAAAAAACCCACCCTCTGCACATGTTTCCACTTCATTCTTATAATATATAATTTTATTTATTGCAGTTTTAAAAGCATAATAGTTGATGTCAGAAAGGAGAGCCCCCAGAGTTACATGTGAATTCAGCTCCAGCTGGAGTGGATTCAAGTGGGCACTAAACAGCTGCCTGGCAGACAAGAAGGTCAGAGGCATTAAAGAATATAAATGTTAAAATCCTGCATAAAATAATTTTGAATCTGATCTAAGCTAGCAAAAGCCAAGCAACTCAGAGCTAATGCTTCAATTTGCATAGGGACAAAAATTTGCATAACCCTGTTTCTGAAGCTCAGATTGAAGTAATGGATATTACCCACATAAGAACACTGGCTTTAGTAAGGCTAAGGCATAAACTCACAGCTTTATTCCAGGTTTTAAATTAGATTCCTCTTGGTCTGACTTTAAAAATCAGTAGATTGATATTATTTAAGTCTGTGCCACAGATGTTCTCATCACTGCATCACAGCTTTAACTGCAAGGAATGAATAAGGGAGCTCCTGCCTTTGGGGTGTAGTGCAGAGGAAGAAGAGACAGGGACTGACACCATCCCACTGAACACACCTCCCAGTGCTGGAAGGACAGGAGGAGGGGTTTGCAGCTGGACTCTCCTAATGGGAGGTGGGCTTTTCCAAGCTTCTGGATGAAAGTTCATGGATGACACTGACAGAATACTTACTGGGAATTCGACAGGTATGTGAGCACTTTAAACAGTCTCTGAGTTGCTTGGAGCAGTATGGAAATTTCACTTTCTAGTGAGAGGGACATGTAAAGACTTGAAGGAGAAGATGAAGATATTGGCAACATCAGTTAGTTTAAAGCAAACTCATGACTTCATCTTGGTGCCAGTGGTGCTCTGGGGCCTTGCAAAGGAGCCTCTCTAGCCAGTTTCCCCTTCCCAGCTGCAGGTACAGGAATTTCCCTCAGGATGCAGGGCTGCTGCTGAGCCACAAACCAACAGAAACCCACTCCACTGGGGGGCCAAGCAGTGTCATACATGGCCTGCAGCCAGGGTGAGCCTGGTCTGAGCTCACAGCTACCAAAATAAGTTGTGTGTTTGGCATCACTGATTCTATGCATCACTGGTTTCTCCTGAGACACGTTCTCACCGATAGCATGCAAATTATTTGTTCAAAGAACAAAACATGAAGCCAAGGTTTGCATACTACATTCCCTAAGAATTCTAGGAGAGAGCTTCCCACTGGAAATGGTTGTTCTGATGAGCATTTGCTGATTACCTAATGTGGAGCAACAAAGCTGCTTGTACGGATGATTAGGGCATAGTTTCCAAAAATAGAGAGCAACTCCCAGTCATTCAGCTCAAACAACTTCGTAAAGGACTTTGTTAAATCAGGAGAGGACTTGGTTTAGTGGCCTGGCCTGAGGACAAACACTGTGTCAGAGAACAGAAAATACAATTTCATAAAGCTACGGTAGCTATTGTCCAGGTGTTTCCAGCTGTCAGTTCTGGGGGAGCATCTCAGTTCTGTCAAATGATCCTCCATCATCACTGACATTAGAAAGAACAGAGTTGAAGGCTGAGCTTTGACCTGATGTTATCCAGACAGTCCCAGTTCTGCTCCCCCGAAGACCTGGCCTATTGTGGAGCCATGCTGGGAGCTACACAGTGGAAAACAAAGAGAGTGGTGGATTTTTTCAGCGCCAGGAAAATGGATCCTACAATTCACATTCAATTTCAGTTGAATGCCAGGAAAGTGCTTCAAAGAATGGAAACAGTTCGTTGCTCAAGACCTGAACTAGTGAAAGATAAGTGTTTGGCACATCCATGTTTGGGACTCCAGAGGAGAATTTGTACCTTTCAGACGCGCTGCTCAGCTGCTTTTCACCACAATTCACATGACCACGGATTTTGCCACCTACCTGAGTATCTCAGATCCTGAATGTCAAGTGGTCTAAATCCACTTCATGTTATCCTTCAGTGGAGCCTGATGTATATTGTAGCCAGCCAGTTCTCTTCTTGCTTCGGGTCTGCCTACGCGTCTGACTAGTGAGAGCTTGTTTGCTTTTGCTAGGGGCTGTTTGACAGACTCACACAAGACCTGCCTAAGTAAGGCTTGCTCTTAAAAGCATTGCTGGCATAGTAATGTCACTGAAGAACATGGAAAAGAAAAACACAACCCAATTTGTTATAACTGTAACAGCAAAAAGGTCTAGTGAAATGCATTTATACTGGCCTAAGTCCTTTTTTCTATTCTGAGAACTGACCTAAGCTGTACCTACAAGGATGTTTCATTTGCTGAACGAAATTAGATTCGCATTTTTACACGGGCAGAAATAGCTTCACTGGTTAAAGCCATGTTGGCAAATCCAGTTACATATAGACAAGATTTAAAGAGCCTTCTCTTCCATGTGTGAAATCAGTGTCCCTCTCCTTGTTTTTTTGTGTTGGCTGGGAGGAAGAGGGAGGCAGAAACTGAGTTCTCCCTCCTGCCTCTCGTTGCTGCTCAGAAGTACAGAAGATCACAAGGCGAGCACTTCTGCTTTTCTCCCCCATGTCCAACTACAAGGTGGTGGGGCTGTGAGGGAGGTTGGGTGTTACAAACCTTCTCTTACATGCCCCTGTACCCCTGCTAGTTATCCACTACCTTTAGATATTTGGCCCCTCAGAAACCCAGGAGAAATTTCAAAACATTTCAGGAACTGAGGGCATATGAGGTTTGCTGATGCCTCCACCAAAACCATCTCCATGGACAGTTCACACAAATAAGCATCCAATACCCAGAGCCAAAATTTCCCCTCACTTACCATTTGAGGTGGCTGAAGATAATACAACCCACCCCACATGCTTATCTGCAGGGTCTGTGATGGAGAAGCTGAGAAAGTCTAAGAAGAAAATGCACAGTTAGCAGTGCTTTAAAATCTGAGAACGGCAGCATTGCCTTGGGAAACAATAAATTACGGTTTTAAACTATTTAATATCACCCAAATGTGAAGGCAGTATCATGCAGAAGCAACAGTTGCAGCAGTCTTGTTTAAGCTTAAATTTAATATCAAATAGTCACTACAGGCGAGCTTTGTTCTCTAGCACTAAGATGTCTGCACATTACGGATGCACGACTTCTTCAAAAAACTGCCAGATTATGGGATTACTCTAAGGAAAATTTCGCAATGGTGTTTGATTCCTTCCCGTTGAAGTGATTTTCCACAACACTTTGCTCTTACAGCAAATTGGCAGATGAAGAGAGAATGCGAAAATAAATGTATTTGGTAGCACTACAGAGTAACAATAAATGCAGTCCTCGGTGTCTTCTGTGTGTTCTTTTATGTGCATAATAAGTGGTGAAATGATGCTGTTGGCAAGTTTGAGATCGAGAGGTAGAGTATTATTTGAAGTGGCTTTATCAGAAACAACTTTTTTTTGAGAGCAGGAAGCTTTCCTTTTTGTGTGAAATGTAAATATTGTGCAATTGTAAATATGTTGCAAACAGGCATTCTGAAAAGCACTTAGCAGGTGCTAAAACAAATACTAAGTAGCCTACTTGTAATGGCTGGTAAAGAGAATTTATCCCTTATGGTTTATATTAATATATAATTAATCTCATTAGTGGCACAAATAAGCAAACATTTTATTTTTATTGTGTTTTCTAGTTTAAAATTGGGGAGGATTATTCTTTTACTTGGTGTAGGTGGCTGAGGAGGTGTAGAAATTCAAACCATCAAGACTTCTGCCTCCCCTGACTTAGGTCTCCCCTTTGTGGGGTCACACTGCTCAGGCTTCATGTGACAGGTAGATACCTCCAGTCAAGTTCAGACATGCAAATCCTTGTTCACAGGGTAATGTCAAAACTCACTGTCTCCGTGACATTGGACCCCATTCCCTTATCCTGCTGACATTAGAGGTGTGGTCTCAGAAGCAAGGGAGAAAGAAATATAGCATTGTAGCAAGTCTGAGAGCAGAATTAGGCCCTAATGGCTTCAGTTCCCCTTCTCTGATTAATTCAAAAAGTGAATGTTTGACAAAAGGGATCCTTTTGGTAATGACTGCAGAAAGAATGATTTTGCATTGAAAAGTGAAAGCCAAGATTTAAAATTCATGTCCCAAAACTTCCCAATGCAAAATACTATGGCTCCTTCAATGATTAACCCCAGTTCTCTCTCTGCTCATGAATTGTCTAAAAACAGACAAGCTCATGGAAGGACTGTGGGCAAATAGTGTGGATTGCATCAAATGTACGTTTTTGATTTTCCAGCATTGGTTTGTTTTTCCAGTAAATACTATAAAGTGAGTAAATGAGATGTGGGAGACGAAAATTAACGTATCTTTGGACATTGTGTCACATCAGCTCACTAAACAGTTCTAAGTACATAGTAGCTTTAACTGTAAAAACTTTTGACTTTTTTTTTTTTTTTTTTTTTTTGCTAAGTAAAATAACTAAAAAGCAAAGGGTATACAGGCATGAATAAACAACCTCTGAGGTAATATTACAGATATATCAGTCATTGTCCCAGACTTCATTAGTAGTACATTTGCTTGATTTTAAGCAATTCTGTCTCCATATTTTTAGATTTAGTGAAACAGCATGAAATCTACAACACAAGCCAAGCCAGATGTGAAGAGAAAAAGTCTTTCGACGGTCATAAAATCTTTTGACTTTCAGTCTCCATAGTGTTTCTTTTTCCTAAAAGGTATCAGCATTTCCAGTTGCGAAGGTTTGTGAAGGGCATGCAGGAAGCTCTAATCACTTAATTAAACCTTAACAGTGCTTATATGAAATTCTTGTTATTTTTCTCATATTGGTCTTGGTCTTGCACAATTTTCTAGTACGTTCAGTTTCAAATAAACCTCTACCCATGCAGTATGGCAAGCTGATTTTTCAAATCTACATACATGCATAGCAAAGTTCAGGGCCAGAACATATATTTATTAAAACTTTGCTTAGTAGGCTAAAATGCATGAATAGAAATGAAACTTCTTAATATCAAGCATGTCCTAAGGCAGCATCTTGCAGAATAATAAGTGAACCATGTCACTGGTTCTAATTTTAGGTAATTGAGTACTTATTTCACAGTACTCTTCTTCCTGGGGCAGTGTCTGGCTTGTGCACACATGCAGCAGGGAGTCCTTGTAGCTTCTTATTTCTTGCCTAAATCTCTTCTCCCACTCAGATGTCTCTGAGGAGGCAGAAAAGGTTCTTCCATTCCTGCCCAGGGAGGCTCCCCTCTGCAAGTCCTGCACATTGTGAAACCCCCTATGTTTTCCCTCTTGCTGTTCCATTGACAGTTTCTGAACATCCTCTTCCATGCACTCCTCCAGCTTCAGCAGTGACCATCCAATTATGTCAGAAGTTTTAGGTTTACCCTGTGTTTCAGACAGCAATTTCTATTTTCCTTCCTGGATTCACTGGAGATAAGTGACCAGTGGCTCCTCTGACAGGACTCATTAGGTGCAATGAATCCATTCAATACTGGATATTTTAATGAAAGTTTCTTTCAGGATTTCCACATCTGTGTGTTGAGATGGGAAGAATATATGAGCTGAAGTTTTTTCTGATTACAAGTCAGAATAGGTTGCCAACGACCAAATCTTGCTTTAGTTGGTGAATGCAGCTGCCACCTAGGGAATTCACTCCTTCCCAAATAAATATCTAGGCTTTCATATTATTGCCAATGCAGAAAATTCACTCATCTCTTGTGCTTGCATGCTTTTGGACATGAACACAGAGATAGAGTTGTTCTTACCCAGCTACAGTTTGGAAAGCAAGTCCTTTCACTCCTATCCTCCACAGCAAAATAAAACAAATGAGATGTTGGGCTGGTAGATGTATTACTTATGGAAGCAGTTCCAAGGAGCTGTGACTGGTCAGCTTCATGTCAGGTATGTTCAGCGTCAGAGAAACCAGTTTTTGTTCCTATTGGAACTGGGTGAAGATTTTATTGCTGGTGGATTTAGCGTTCAGCAAGGGGATAAATTCTGACTTTGCTTTAGTGTAGTAAAGGCTCACAGTTTGGGGGATTACCATAATGGTTGAAGTTCTGTGTTTGTACGTTTGGGCTAATTTTTTTTGTGTAGAAAATTCCAGTAATTTAGTTTTTTATCTGTCGCGCGGTCCAGACAATATTAGTTTGTATCTCTACAGTTTGTGTAAGGTTTAGATGACTATACATTGCTAGATAGTATTTCTAACAGAAACAGAATAATAAAACTGTCGACTGACTTGTTGGAATAAAAATACTAGTAAGGACCTCTTAGAAGAAGAAAACTGCCATAACAGCAAAGAAACTCAATTATGGTTCAAGTTAACGTAACATAAGCATGTTTCATTCAAAATCTACTGTTCCCTAAAGTGTATGGGAAGCCTGTGAGGCACAAAAGTCAAGAGACAGTGTCCTTTCCAGTTTTTGAAGAGAAATATGCAAAATATGGCATTCTCCCTTCACATCTCTTATACAGCTTGAAATTGTAATTTTATGCTTCCTTCTGTTGGGTTCTGTTCATTCCTGATGCCAGCTGGTGTAGAGAAGGGGTGGGGGAAGCTAGGCTCCCACAGGGTCAGGCTTCCTTGCGGATGTCCTCACTCCTTTTACTCCCTTTACCCATTTTTCCATCAATGACCTGAAGTTATGAGATTGCTTCTTTGCTTTTGCAAAACATCTGAAGATTTGGAGTACATGAAAATTCAGATTTCCACTTAGAAGGTAGGCCTACTGTAGACTTTGTTGAGGGAATAAGTTATCAAATAAAATTCAAAGCAATTGCCTGTTGTCTGAAGTGCTGTTTCCATGTTTTTGAAGATAATAGTTGCCAGACAGAAAATCTGACGATATTCCACAGACTGTGTTTCTTTTTTTTTCCCAGAGGAAACACACTCCAATTCTGCATTTTTCTTTAATTTTTGAGGTCTGTAGAGGGAGATTCCTTGAACCTTTCCCCATTACCTTTCCATGGCCTCATTGCTTTTCATGTCCAGCTCTACTTCTGAACATAAGTTTATATTTTGTGATATAGCGTGAGAACAGTCGTGGTCATTTCTCAGCTTGGGTCAATTTCACAGTAAATAATTTTTTTGGGGTTTGTTTTTAAAAGATAATTTGCCCCAGGGACCATATCTATTTAATAAGCTCTCCCTCACCCCAGACTTCCTAGAATTATTATCATGTGAAAAAGTGTTTTGCTTTTGATGTAGTAACCACCTGCATTACAGAATCACAGAATGTTTACATTGGGAAAGACCTCCAAGATCACTGAGTCCAACCTTTGACTGATCACCACCTGGTCAACTAGAGCAGAGCACTGAGTGCCATGTCCAGTCATTCCTTTACCACCTCCACGGATGTTGACTCCATCGCTGCCTTGGGCAGTCCATTCCAAAGCTTGACAACTCTTTTCAGTGAGGAAATTCCTCCTGGTGTCCAACCTGAATCTCCCCTGCTGCATCTTGAGGCTTCGTCCTCTTTTCCTGTTGCTGGTTGTCTGGGAGAAGAGGCCAGGAAAGGGTTTGTGTTTGTGTATTTTGTGTCTAGTTCCTGAGGCTGCAAAGGGCATCAAAATAAATAATTAAAACATCTTTTTAAAGAACTGGGGGAGTGAATGCTTTCACTGTTAGTTAACCATGGAAATAATCTCACACAATAAAAAGGAAAACAAATAATCTTCAATCCAGAACTCTACATGCTTAAGTTATGCCCTCACTGGATTCCTACATGCAAGAACCACTGCTATAAATCATTTATCTTAAGAGAGCACCATTCTTGGATGGATTGCAAGACTGGGCTTGTAGTGGCTGATACTTTCTGCTCACCTCATTCTTAATTTCTTCTAGATAAAAAAAATGTGTTTGCTCACATTCAGATGGCCCTAAAATGACTGAAAGGATGACTCTGATTCAGAGGGATACAGGCTTGTATAAGATCAGTATTATTTTGCTGTACTAGAATGCAACTTCTTTGAACATGCTGACTGCCATAATTCTATGGCTAAGAATGTGACCAACTTCAGGTCTAGATGTGTTTTCAAAAAAAAACGGGTATGGGGCTTGCAAGGCTTAGGAATTGGAATGAGTATTCCACATAATACTTTGCTGAGGTTTGCCTATTCTGGTATGTCTTACGGTATTTCTTGTCAAAGAGAGAAGGTAACAGTTCCTGTAATGTCTGTCTACCATATTTCATCTGAGCTATCTAGAAGTTCTATCTTGTTTATGATTACGTTCTTTCTCAATTATTGCAAGGCTGATGGTAGCAGCCTCAAAACAGCAGCCACGAGAAGGCTATTCAGTACTACAAGGGGCTGTATGTTTTACTGCATCCAACCCAACATTAGGTGCTACTTATACCTGTACCTGAAAATTGAAAAATCCCACGTATGGCCTAGGAAGTAAGTGGGAAAGATGAGCAGGGTGTATATTAAAAGACAAATGGCACCCAACAATATTTCCCCAATAGTAAGAGTCAGAGAACAGCTCTATACCAAACTGCCTATAATAAGAGAGGTAAAATAACGACTTTTAAAATAAATTACAAATTTCACATAAGCTATGGCACAACGGTCTGTACTACAGTAGTTTGGCACCTTGATTCATCACTCCCAAGAGAACTGTAGTTATTTCTAAATACCTCATCTTATTAATTTTGTGATATTCGAGTAGTAAAATATGGCATCTGTTGTATATTATTGTTTCATTCTTACAGCACAATCGATACTCTAATCTATTATGGCACTTCCAGATTAGTGTTATTATTTTCAGAATAAGCAAAAATGGAGAGGAAATGGAAGAAGGGAAGTGTTGCACAGAGAGAAACATTTCACAAACAGCAGTGGATCATCCAAACATGCTCTCTGCTGTGCTTCAGGGAAACAAGTCATTTACCAGATGTTTCAAATTGTGTGTAAAATATAAAAGAGCATATTGGGGGAAAATGTATTTAATGCTAAAATGCTTGTCTGTCTATTGTAAGAATACTAAATGTGAAACATGAGCTATCTTAAAAAACATTAAAATGCATCCTATTTTACCCTTGTAATATATAGCTATATCTTTCTCAAATTAGTCGTTTTGGTTTCTGAGGAGATTTTTATGTTTCTTACATTTTTCTATCTGTCAAAAATGAGCTGATTACTCTTTCTTTTTACTCTCTCCCTTTATTAACTGTTTCCCCCTGTTATTTTACTTCCTTTTTTTTCTATGATGGCACTTTTAAGCAGGATAGAGATGTGGACATATGCAACAAACACTTGGGTGAATGTCAAAAGACAGAGATCTACTATTCCAGCAAGGACAAACTGAGAAAAGTCCAGACTGTGGCGCTTACAGACAGGCTGCCTGATACACTGAATCTGTCAGCAGAAGTGGATGTAAAATAGGTCAATCCAATAAATTTGGTTTTCAGAGACACCCTCATTACTACGTGAGCAAAGAAAGAGGGGTGAGTATGAAAGCTGCCAGAGAAGTGGGAACATTTTGTCCTGCAGTGTAAATTATTACTTGTGGCACCGGCTTCTTGGTCTGTGGTGCCTGGATGCAAAGTATTTGGTACCCAGGCTTGGCAGAAGTCAAGGCTGCAGTCCTGTGCCCTTTAGCCTACAGCACCACTGATCACACTTCCCAAGTAACAAGCAAGTTATAGGAGTGCACAGCAAAACCCACCGAAGTCCATTTTCATAGGTTTGAAGGCAAGCTCCTGGGTGTTATCTGACTCTGATAAAGACAACTAGAAATTCAGTAGTTTTCAGTATACTACAAATACTAAAGGAGAACGAAGAACAAAGACAAAGGTAATATTATATCCTTTCTCACTGTGCCAAAGGGATTGCATCAAGATATTCACCACGTTGTCTCTGAGAAGGATGTGGGCATGGCAGGGGTCTGCATGCAAAGACACTCAAAGCACAGTCCCCTGTGAAGTGATGCCGCAGTGACATTGGCACACCCGTGCTGAGGAGGGGCTCAAGCACAAAGCAAGCCTGTATGGCTACTTTAGATGTGTATGGAAAGAGCTACGTTGAAACTGAGGAGACAGATCAGATGTGGCAACAGTCCTGACCTGAAGGGGCCTCACCTTGCCTGGCAAAGACGTAACTCCAGTTGAAACTGGTGTGAGTAGACATTCATAGAATCACAGAATGGTTTGGGTTGGAAGGGACCTTAAGGATCACCTCCTTCCAACTCCCCTGCTGTGGGCAGGGACACCTTCCATGAGACCAGGTTGGTCCAAGACCCATCCAGCCTGGCCTTGAACACTTACAGGGATGGGGCATCCACAGCTTCTCTGGGCAACCCATGCCAGTGCCTCGCCACGCTCACATGGAGGAATTTCTTCCTACTATCTAATCTAAACCTACTCTCAGTTTGAAGCCATTCCCCCTTGTCCTGTCCCTCCAGGCCCTTGTAATAGTCTCTTTCCATCTTGCTCGTGGGCTCCATTTCAGGTACTGGAAGGCCACGATTAGATCACCCAAAGCCTTCTCTTCTCCAGGCTGAACAATCCCAATTCTCTCAGCCTTTCCTCATAGGAGGGGTGCTCCATCCCTCTGATCCACTTGGTGGCCTCCTCTGAACTTGATCCAAGAGGTCAATGTTCTTCTTGTGCTGGGGACCCCAAATCTGGATGCAGCACTGCAGGTGGGGTCTCAAGAGAGCAAAGAGGTAGCAGAGCAGCTGGAGACACTACCAGGTGCCTTCCAGTAACACTGTCCCAGCTGAGATGTCTTTTTTTCTTATCTATTATAAGCCTCTCCTGTAAAAGACATTGCTCAAAACACAGCAAACATCTCTTGAAGTAATAAACTTTCCTTTTGGCTACATGACTGAGGTGCAGCGTTTGGGGTTTGTAAATTTTCAAGAACTGGCTGATTTGCATAGGCGCGTTATTTCTTATAAGCAGAGCTGGAAATGCTGCCAGTAGTTAGAGTTGGCCAACAATTTCCCTTGTAAAATCCTGCTTCTGCTGGGATAAATTATTATTCAGTGCTCTGAAATTTCTTACGTCGGGCCTCTGTCTCAGGGTGAGTACTTGCAGTTTTATTTTACCATTACTGATGTGGTTTTCTAACATTCAGGGAAAAAAGAAAAAAAAAAAAGAAGTAGTCTTCTGTTCTCAAGATAATTGTGACATGATGTCCCTGAATCCTTACAAGTGTCCTCCTGGGACAGGACAAGATTGTCACACTTTGTAGCAGCAGTTTGACTTCTGGACAGGGAGAGCCATATGTGTCTCTGCAGAAAAAGAGCTTTGGTTATGAAATTCTGCCCAAATGTGGTTAAATGCATAACCCTTTGAAGCATCTCTCTTCTACTATGCTAATTTGAAACTCACTAGGGTATTTTGGCCAAAGCTCTGACGCTCCAACTCCATGGGCTCAGAGGTTCAGAGTTAGATGCAACATTGCATCCAGCAGTTGTCAGGGCTGATGCAGCAGCAGAGCCAGGGCTGGAGCAGCCCGTGGCTCTCCTGGGTCTCACAATCCCTCTGTCAGCCCAGGGACCATCTGGCCTCAGCATGGGGCATGCAGGCATGGGCTGGGATAATAAGTCCTGGAAAAGAAAAAAGGATGGAGCTGGTTGGACTAGTGGAGGAGACAGATTTCTGGAGCTCTCGCCCACCGAGTTCCACTTTTTCTGATCCAAACCAAAGCCTGGAGGCTTTGAAAAGCTCTACAATTTAGGAAAATGAGGATAAAAACATCAATTTCTCAAACCCCTCTGCAAGGCTTACATTTAAAACCTGGGCTCTGGAAGTGCCCAGGTTTAGGATGGCTCGGTTACACTCCCAGAAATAAAATGTTCTGCTTAAACTCATGTCACTTCCCCCCTGCCTGCTCCAGAAATGTTGTGGGTTTTTTCTAATTGCAAGTGCTTGAAGGATGGTTTTACAGGGTTTTCCATCTAATCAATTCAGTAAATCAGTAAATTTGGTTGCAAGGCAAACTTTAGAAGAGAAGCTTTCTTGCTCTCTGAGATTATAAAGGACTCATGGGGCTTTAAGAGTGAAAGACAGATGTAAGAATACTCAAGGCAATGGTTCAAGTTTACAAAGATTCTAATAAATGCATGTGGGGTTGTAGAAGACCTTACACAGGTATGGCAAGGGACAAAAAATAATCTGTCTGAGGTAAATATAAATCATTGAAGAGAGAGCAGGCTGAATCCAAATGTTTTCCAATATGCTGCAAAGATATAGATCAAAAACATACCTAATCAACCTGTCTCATTACATTAGAGAGAAGTCTTACATTCAGAGATGTTCACTGGCCTAATGGAGAATTTTTCCAATCTCACAATTTACCTGGATTAATACCTGTGGTCCTTGTAGTCCCAGAAGAATCTAATGATTTATGTCTGAGGTATTTTTTGCATGCAAAACAAGTGCAAGTGGCACTTCCCCTAACAAAGGACAAATGTGTGAGAGGATAGAGCCAATTGTTTTGGGAAAGGAACTTTGTCTGACTTAATATCTGGTTTGGTTGGAGGGGCTTTAACAATGAAAGCAAGAAGGCCCCCATCTTAAAACGCTTTTGGGGCAGGAAAACGCTTGTGTTAAAGGGGACTGCTGGAATGTTTAGCAGAGATGGGGCTTGGGCCATCAGAAAACCCTGGTGTTTGCCCAAGGACCATTCAGCTGGTCACCTTGGACAGTGCCACCATTTGCCCTGTGATCCTTCCCATTCTTCCAAGCAACATCAATCCTGGTGAGAAACAGTAGCAAATCAGCATCTTCTAAAAGCGAATAATGCAAGGAAACTGGCTTCAGGCACAAATTAGTTTTAATTTAGCCGTTGTAAGCAAGTGTTTCAGAGAACATGAGAACGGCTGCGTTACACAGAGACCCAATCTATTCTGATCACAGCCTGACTGTATAACTCACACTGATAAATAGCTTCTTTTACACTAAACATCTGTGGGAAAGACTGCTTCCCATGCTGGCCACATGCCTGCTAAATAAAACCCAGAGGAAATTGGCCAGGCGGTTCTGCATGCCATTGTGAGAGAGGTTAAGGCTCAGCAATGACCTCTGGTCCCTTGCCCCTTGAACTGATGGGACCAGCGGCACCATGAAGCTGGCAATACTAAGTCTTTGCTTTGCTGTAGAAGTGCCTTGACCAGTCAGGTTATTCTTTAAAGGGATTAGCTATCACAACTTTGCAAATGAGTTATAGGTGACCCGAGTCCTGCTTTTTCTCCCCCATCAACAACAGAGGTTGTGAAAATGCAGAGTGAAAAAAAAAAAAAAAAAAAAATTAGAAATGTTAAAACGCAGAGGCTAGAGTGAAATATTTTTTTCAAGCTGGTTGATTTATGAAAGGGAGTTTTAATAATAGGAACTTACCAGTTACATAATTGGTTGCATGTAGAACTTTGTAAAATTATAGACCAATAGTTTTTTTAATAAATTTATTCTTCCCCAGAAAATAACCAATGATCAGCTGTGAAGCAAGTACTTACTATGCTCTAAAGACATATTTCAGTGATGAATGATCCAATTAACCAGACTGCAGAACCCTTTTAAAACCCTTTTTGCACTCTTGGTGAAGCATCGTGGTGCTTTCACAATGTGTCCTCACAAACCTCTCAAAGGGACTGCAAATAGAAAAGTCACATTGCAGGATGATTTTGCAGTGCAGTGTTTGACCATGGAGAACAATGCGTGCTCAGACACATTCAGTGTACCAGGGAGGACAGAAAGAGTTTTATAGAAGGAAAGAAGTAGTTGTGAACTTAGTGGCAACTCAGACCTCGGATTCTTTAAGTGCTTTGGGACCCATTTACATATAGACACAGGTAAATCCATTGAAGACAAATAGCTGAAGCTAAGCTTTTTCATAAATTTTGAGATGATTGGGGGTATATTTCTACGTGGTTACTCATGAAGTTGGAAGAGCTAAGTGAGACATTCTGTTTCATTCAACTTGAAAGATATAAATTGAATTTAATATCTTGTGGGTCTTCAATGAAAGGAAGTTGAAAATTGAGGGAGGGAGTGTCTTGTTTGAGCAAATCAGAGATTTGATTTGCCTGTTCCTGTGCAAATTTTCCTTAATGCTTGATATTAGCAAATTTTTTTTCCTGCAGAGAAGTGCAAAGAAACTGAAAATTTTAAAGAGGTTGTTTTTGGAATGTAAATATTGAAATCTTTAATACAAAAGCTTGCTGAGATGCCTGATTTTAAATGTCACTCTTAAAAGGTCTTAAAAGAATAGAAAAAGCCTGCTTTACATGTGAGCCTAAATCCATCCCAAAGAGAGTTAGGGATAACACTTACCATTAGTGGTTGCAAGTAAACTAGTAGGAATTGTTTGCTTATGCATAATTGGTGATGAATTCTACCAATATATATGAAAAAGTGATCCTATTCTAGGCCCAAAAAAGTCTAATTGAGCAACTCCTGTAAGAAATTGAAGTTCTCGTGTCCTTCTCCGCCTGTCCTTGTTTTTGTGGGTATTAGTCAGACTTTAAACAATGATTGTTTTTCGTCAAAGATAAGCTCTCAGGCAAACAGGAAGAGGGTGTTGTAAAAAGTGAACATAAACCATATACTGGAACTGCTGGCATCCAAAGATTTTTATCAGCCTTTTCTTTTTTGTTATGTCTGTATTTGCAATATATCCATCTACAGGTTTATTTTCATTGCTGTCCCTTGGCACCAGAAAATCATATATAACACAGGGTATCTTCATGTTCAGACTGAAAATTGTTATGCAGCAATTCTTTCATTTGCACATCCTTTATGAATTTGCACAGTTTGTGTCAGATACGATTGACTTAAAAGTGATGGCTTCAGGAGAACAAATATGAGGAAAATACAGTCTTTCTCAACATTTATCCAGCCAAATAGCAATGACATTTTTCCTCTATGTGTGTTTCATGTATATTCTTACAGTAAAAAACCCTCTGCAGTTACCATGTGTGATTTGAAAGCAAATCAACTGATAAAAAAAAGCAACTTCAAAAAAAAGTCCCTGCTCTGCAGAAGCATTCACTAAACCCCTCAGTGAGGCAGCTTTTAACTGTGGCTTTCCCATACAGACTATGGACACTGTAGACCAGACCAAATCCCCCCAGAGGCTAAAAATAATTTGACCCTCTGAAGAAATCACTTGGGTAATAGAGACAGTCAGCACTTTGCCATCTCTTAATTTGTCTCTAATTTTGGCTCACCCAATTTCTGTATGAACTAAACTATGCGGTGTCCTGGAAGCTTTTTAATTTAGATTCAAGACAGGCTCTGTCGCAGTCTCTTTCTCTGAAGATGAAGCATTAATAGTAATATTTTTTTAGCCTGTCTTGTTTGTTCAGATTTATAATTTATTCTAGGATTTCCTCCATAGTATGTTTACCATGGTATTTCCACAGGCTCAACTGAAGCGTTGTCATATAAATAGAGTCCTGCTCTTTCAGCTGTGCATTGCAACCACAACCAACCTGCTTTAAGCAGCATTGGAACCTGGTTAAGTTACAAGCATCTAAAAAAAACATACTAAAAAGTTGCCCCAAAAACCTTGCCCGCCTTAGGTGGCTGAAAGCTACCTTTCTGTCCCAATCCACATATGCCCTTTTTACCTCAGTGGGAATCTTGAGCTCTGACAAATTGCTCTCAGAAATGTCTGGAGCAGTCCACCTTGGTTCTGTCATGCTGGAGATTGTTTTGCTCTCAAGGATGTGAGGTATTTGCAGGGTATCAGAGCTGCACTAGGGTAAGTTCTGAGGTCAGACCTCACATTACCCTTAATTTTCTAGCAGCTGCTTTGTTGTTCTCTTGAGGTTGCTGCTACCCCTTTAAAAACAAGCATCCCAGGAATTTTCTGTTGAAACAGGCTTCCCCTCTCCAAATCCAATTATACTATTTCAGCTGGGTCATTTTCAGCCCCTGCCACATTTTTTTTAAACTGAATTTATTAAAAAGCACGGCCCTGCCATGGGGAAAGCAAGGGGAGTTTGCACCCCGCTGACTCACAGCTCTGCACCAGCGACCCTCATGGTTCAGGGGTCTGACAGGCTCCTTTGGAAACCCTGGGCAGGGGAGGCAGAGGCAGCCCCCCGGCCAGACAAGGACTGTACGGCTCAGCCCACGCAGGATGAAGAGCGACGTTGGGCAGCCCTCGCCACCCAGGGATGGAGGGAAGAGATAGCGCCCGGGAAATCCACCCCCCTCCGTCAAGCAGAGCCGGGCTCGGTGGCTGCATTCCCCACCGGGACACTTCCAGGGGCGCAGACAGGCAGGGACACCCCGAACTGCTGGATTCTCTGTCCACGTTCGTTTCCAGCACCTGAGCCCCAGATGTGTTCTGTGTAGGGATAACAGCTGGAAGGACGCGGCAGGGTGGACGTCGGGGGAATTGCAACAGCAAAAAAGGAAAAAAAAAAAAAAAAGGATTGAGGATGTGGAAGTGGGAAACCAAAATTCTGTCATAGAATCATAGAATCAGACGGGTTGGAAAGGACCTCTGAGATCATCAAGTCCAACCGTTGATCCAACACCACTGGGGTTACTAGACTATGGAACTAAGTGCCACATCCAGCTATCATTCATGTTGATTTCAGTTTAGCAAGGAGAGGAAAAATCCTGCATGCCACCTGCCCTTGTAACCTTGCTACTACCCGAACATCTGTATATCTAAATTTAAAAAGGAAATTGGAGTTGAGGTTTTTATCTGGTATTGTCCTTTGTTCACCTTTGCACCATTTTAAGTGGAGGGCACAGTGTGAGTGCAGAAAG
The DNA here is from genome assembly GCA_013399855.1 of Oxyruncus cristatus. NCBI lineage: Eukaryota > Metazoa > Chordata > Aves > Passeriformes > Cotingidae > Oxyruncus > Oxyruncus cristatus. The sequence goes on along the minus strand of VXAY01000900.1, from coordinate 152,307 downwards.
CCCAGGGTCACAGATGCCATGAAACGTGTCCCACAAGCAGTGGCTTTACAGTGTGACTGTAAAATGGTTGCTCGAGGTGAATGACCCCAGGGAAAATAACATCAGAATTGTCATCACAATTTCATAACAAAACATTTTAGTTTAAAAGGAATACTTTTTAAACTAAAAACAAACAAACAAACAAAACCAACCAACCAAACAAAAGCAACCACCAAAACCAAAAAACACCAAACCAAAACAAACAAAGCAAACAAACAAACAAAAAAAACCCACCAAAACACCATCTCTGAAGCACTTCCATAAACTTCCCCCTCTAGCAATGTTACTCTCAAGTGTCAATTAGCATTCATGTTGTAGCCATATATAAAGACCCTCTTGTTAATGGTGGTGAACGGGAACAATAATGGAGCCCATTGCCTTCTTCAGAAAGTGGACATCTGTTCTTAGAAAACATTAGGAATTTTTCTAATACAGTAGAATTAAATATATTTCCTAGCTTCTAAATAAAGTACAACAATCTTGCGTAATTTATATTTTAGCTATCTGCAGAAAGCTGTTGTCTGGGTTTAAATGGGGATTATTTAGGACAGATCTATTTTATTTTAATTAAACCCTTAAATTTGTGTTTCAAACACTACTTGGTCATTTCTAATTTAGTGCTCTGGGCAGCCACCTTGGATCTTACTGCAGCTCTTTGTGCCACAAGTCCCTGACTGTCACCCAGCTCCACAGGGTGACCACGGGTGCTACCCAGGCTGAGATACCGCGGGAACATTTCGGTAAGCCTGGAGGCACCAGTCACTTCCTGCGGGAGGACGTGTCAGTTGGGAGGATGCCATTTCTCTGCTTAGGTGTCTTTTTGTGGGAGCGCTCAGCAAGTGACTTGTTGTGTAACATTTTGCATTGCAGCACAGCTTTGCAGTCAGCGCTGCGCTGCTCAGCAGAAACAATGGAACAAATCAAGTAGAGAGGCTTTCAGGACCGAAAAACGTGTTCATTTTTGTTGTGAAATCCCGTATAAATTTCCTTAGCAGTTGTGCCACACACAGCGAGGGAGGGCGAAGACGTCTGCTTCTGACAGCTATCGCTGTTTCTTGCTTTAGCAGAGGGTTTTATCTCTACAGCTGGAAAGAGGCTCAAAGTTTATAAAATGCCTGAATCTGGGTCAGGAAATATTTCTGCTTATTGCAAGCTGATTTCCCCATGTGACGTACGCTGGAGGTGTTGAGAACAAGACGTCCCTGCACATCTGCTGTGTCATTGCTCTCCCTTCTTAAATTGGAGCTGTTTGGAGACCAAGAAGAAAACTGGGGTAAAACTGCCCCCTCTCTCTTAACTGATACTGTCCTGTGCTCCTCTTGTCATGGAAGGGTTTAACCAAATGGAAAAGAAGATGCATCACAAACTCATGTACCCAAAGGGGCACCAGCCAGCAAACAGGAGGGGAGAGGGGCATGCAAGACTCTGAGCATGTGACTGATCCATCAGTTGTGTGTAGGGTTTCCTATTGTCCCATTTCACTGGTCCTCTTTTTTCTTCTCATACTACCACACAGCAGCATGGTAAGATCCTCTCCCCTGTAATGCTGATTTTTACACCACGGAGAGATGGATTTGACCTAATCCCTTGCAAATCCTGAAAACTGTCATGTTAAATAGGCCCATCTGGGGATTGGGATGGTGGGAAGGAGATATGGGCTCAGCTGCAGCCAGCATGTGTCTTAGAAACAGCTCATAAGCCCTGTCCTTAGGGGGTCTGGCACTCCCACTGCCAAGCAAGAGGGTCACAGTTTCACTCTCTGAGCTGTGGAGAATATCCCTGGCAATTCCTCCTGCTGTTTTTCCCATGGAAAACCATGAGGCAGTTTTACATCTGTGTTCTTGAGCATTTAATCCCTGCTAGACCTCATCAGTGTTGGAGGCGAGATAGACCTTAGCTGAGGAAGAAGAGTTAGCAGTTCATAAGGAGTGGTTGGCCTCTGGCTCTACACTGCCAGTGTTCTGGGTTTGTGGTGGGCTTTACAGAGTCATTCTTGATTCTGTACCGTGGAAGCAGATGTTACACATTCACAGTTTCCCCATTCCTGTCATCCTCTGAGGTTTGTTATTGTAGTCCCAATCAGCATTTGCTGCTTTCCATCCCAGAGGCAGCTGTATTTCACTGAATGAGTTGCACGTTTTTGCATCACGTAGAAACATGTACAGCGTTCACCTCCTGAAATTAAAAATGCACCAGAAATCAGGATTTGTAATGCTGTTGTGGTCATTTTCCTCTTTATAAACTGCAAACAGTAAATCACTTAGTCTCATTTAATGAATCGTGTCATCTAAGCATCTATTTTGTTTATGCTGTTTCTTGGTTAACCTTGGCACTCTTTTGATTCCAATCATATGAAAATGCTCAAACTCATAGGCACGCTTGAAAATGGACAATATTCAAAAATAAATCTTTACTGCCAATTCTACAAGAAATGCTGCTGCATATGGGTATTTGGTTGCACATATATTAGAACATCATGTCAAAACAGACATTTTGAACATAAGGGAGTTAAGAGTTCAAGTCTAAAAAATATTTTGCATATTATTATTATTATTATTATTATTGTTGCTGTTGTGCTGGCTTTGGTTCTTTTTTTAAACCAAGTGATCTTTTTTTAAAGCTGTGGCATGGAAATGCAATGAGTCTGGGATTTTTACCTCTTTCTTTTTTTTCCCCTTCATTCTTGGATATGGTCACACAAAACCTGACTTTGACTCAGTCCCCTTCACTGATCTAGTGAGGTTATGAGTGCAAGTGGGAAAGCTGCACCTCAGGACAGTCAAAAGACACTCAGGATGCTCTCTGTGGAAAAATCAGCTGTACCAAATGTGAGAAGGACATTGAGCTCAAACTTCACAGCTGCCTGCTTTAAGTTATGGAGTACTGCCTGCTATTTTGTGAGTGGAACGTGAACCGTTTGCATGTGTCTGTGTGCCTGTGTCAGGGCTTTTGTTTATGAGTTCGGTCACTGTTTCCATTTCAGAAGAAATAAGATAAATCCTTTTGACATTCTAGCTCTTTCTCTTCTTGGCTGTAACTCACGGTGAATACCTCAGATCTGGCAAAGAGTTTTGTCTGCCCTAAAACTACATTTCTCAACATTTGCTGGTAAAAAAGTTTGCCAACTCTAGTCTGGACTGCAAAGGTTTAAACTATTTTTTTTTTTTTTTTGCAAATTCCACACCTTAAGAAGAGCCTGTGTGTTTTTTTTCCCAGTTGTCTATTGTTCTAATAAAAGATATGGTCTCTCTCAATAAGCCTTTCCTACCATCACAGATCGTTATGGTTCTGTATCTGCATATAAGTGTGCATGCCTTTATTTCTGTAAAAATATTTCAAGTCTGTGACTTGAAAATATTTATCACATGCTTTGCTTAAGCATTTCAGAAAAGTGGAAATTTTTTAAAGATTTAAGGAATAAATTGATGATAGTTCATTATCATAATGTCAGCAAATGGCTCTTGAAAAATAAGTCCTCTAGGATGTATATACATTTTCTGGTTTTCTGCACACTTCAGAAAGTTAATGTGAAGGTTGCTTTTTGCATCATTAACGGATCTAACCAGTGTTTTATTATTTTATTCCCTTTTACGTATTTATTATTATTATTTATTATTTTATTCCCTTTACACTATTTACCTGCAGCCAATAACAACACTGTGTATATTATTTTGGATGTGAATACCAAGAGACAGAATAGAACATTGAGACAGTATTGAATGTTTTGTAAGGTTTTGGGGTTTTTTAGGGGTTCTTAATTTTGTAGCTGTAGGCACTTACACTTCAAAGAAAACCAAAGTCAACCCTGTTCTCTTTTTGAAAGAGAAAGTTCGGAAAAGGGACAATGGCCACACCATGGTGTTGTGGCAGTCCCAGCCATCTCAGTGTTGGGTCTTCATCCCTGTCTGAGACAGGGAATAAATGCCCTTGCTTTTATTTCTGGCTTCAAAGTACTTCTCAGAAAAAGTGTAAACAAATCGCTCAAAAATTAGATTGAGGCACAGGGATTCAGCTGGTTATTTTTTAATTAATGTTCACACAAAGTATAGATTTATCATTTAACAACGAATGGTAGAACTTAAGTGGGTTGAGGTCGTTACCCAAAAGCAGATTGAACAATTTGAAAACGCTGTTTGGTTTCCCCTCAGCAGCTCTGGGACAGCAAAATCGTCCTCAACTAATCAATGCAAGTGCAACATGGCCACCGTTAGCTGTTAAAGTATAGCACCTGATACAGCAGCACCTTGGTCTCAGATGCAATTAATAGTAACAGTGCTTGTGGGGAGAGGCTTGCAGGTTCTGAAAGGATCATCTGGGCATTCTGAGGCAGCATCATCTGCAAAGCCGGGGGTTTGTCAGACTAATCACTACCAGTGATGGATGTGCTTTCTCTGAAGCTATTTTTAGCAAAACAATCTGAATACAGGATATTTGGTAAACACCAGCATCCGGTGTTTAGCAAAATAAAACCTCCTGCATGATTTGTAAAACTATAAATAAAGCAAGAGGTTCCCCTGCATTGAAATTTGAATCATTATTTGCTTGAATGGCTGCACAAGCAGCTCAAAACCCTGGCCATGAATGAATACAAAACATATGACAAGAAAGGCAGATGTTCTATTCACTTCTGCTCACTGGCATCTAATTGCTGAGCTGGTTGCTCTTCAACCTCTATTTGAGGTAGTTGTATGGTAGTTAATGATAGCATGGCTTTTAAATGAAATATGAAAAAAATACTTTACTTGCAAGGTGGAGATCTAGATTTTCCTGGTTAATTTTTACCCAGGCCCCACAAGCTGCTGGCTAGTTGTGTATTTTGAAATATCCAGTCACAATTGCATTCTGTTAATTGTGATCTGTAACCAATAGATTACATCACTGAAACGTCTGGATGTCAGGAGGAGAAAAGGCAAGGCCAAGGGAGTGCTCAGGACAGACACGCAGCACACAGGTAATAAATTCTAGCCCAAGGCATCTACATGCACTGCACAGAGCTCACTGAAACAGGCCCAGCTGGTGTCTAGGCAGGGCTGGCTGTAAACAGCTGCAATGCATTGAGAGATGGGGGACAAAAAATTGTAGAAAGACACAGTCACACGGTGTGGTGGTGACACCCCTGATGTTCTGGCCTTCTGTCACCCGTAGAATCTGCCAGGTGCTACAGCAAATCCAAACCACTGAGCTCTCTCATTATGTCTGGTGCAAATTTAATCACAGAATCACAGAATGGGTCAGATTGGAAGGGACCACAGCGCGTCATCTGGTCCAGCCTCCCTGCTCGGGCAGGGTAATCCCAGAGCACATGGCACAGGATTGTGTCCAGACAGTTCTAAAATATCTCCAGTGAGGGAGACTCCACACCCTCTCTGGGTGATCCATTCTAGTGTGTGGTCACATGAACAGGAAAGAAGTTCTGTCTCATGTTCAGGAGGAACTTTCTGTGCATCTCATCCCATTTTCTGCATCTCGTCCCGTTGCTCGGCACCACCGAGCAGAGCCCTGACACCTCCCTGCAGACACTGACAGACATTGATGGGATCCCCTCTCAGTCATCTCTTCTCCAGGCTGAACAGCCCCAGTTCCCTCAGCCTTTCCCCGTAAGAGAGATGCGCCAGTCCCTTAATCACCTTCATTCCCCTCTGCTGGACCTGCTCCAGGAGCTCTGTGTCTCCATTGCACTGGGGAGAACCGGGCACAGTAAAATTAATTAACCATAAGAAATGAATACATAAATAGACCATTTGCATGCACTGAAGACACATTTAAGTAAGTGTGAGCTTAATAACCCAACTGTTTTTTGACGCAAGTAACGAAAGAGCACATGTACAGCGTTGCTGTAGGAGAGGGGCGTCAGTTTTCACGGTTGTGGCACGGGCGTACCGGCCACCGCACCCCCTTCCCTACAGCCTGTGTCCAGTGGTTAACTAAACAGGAATTAGTTCCGAAATGCCGAAGGGGACGGCGGGGGAGGAGGAGGAGGAGCAGGAGGAAGATGGATGNCGCTGCCGCCGCGCCCTCACGGCCGGGGAGCGGCCCCGCCGCCCGCCCCAGCCCCTTGTTTCGGCCTAAACTTCCAGTAGAAAGTGCCATTAACGTGCCAAAGGCCGTCTGCCTTCCAGAAGCGTGCGGAATAAAGCCCACAAGGGGTTTTTTTGTTTGTTTGGTTTGGTTTAGTTTTTTTCGTTTGTTTGTTTTGTTTTGGGTTTTTTCGTTTG
>VXAY01000900.1:97968-145996 GCA_013399855.1 Oxyruncus cristatus | reverse complement strand
GGGGGGGGGTTTGTTGTGGTTTTGTTTTTTTTTTTAATCTCTGCTGATGCAAAAGTGGTGACGGGCGTTACGTGCATTAGAGTGAATTTACATGTGCGTTTGCAAAGGGTAAACAAGCGAATTTGGGCTTTAAGTCACATCTGAACCTTTAATTTACTTGTGGGGAAGATAATCCATTCACGTATCTGTCATTAAACGTAAAAATCGGTGATTTAGTAACTGGTATTGCTACACCTCGAATCCTGCGTCCAGTTCTGGGCCCCTCACTGCAGGAAGGACCCTGAGGGGCTGGAGTGTGTCCAGAGAAGGGAGCTGGGGAAGGGTCTGGAGCACAAGTGTGATGAGGAGCAGCTGAGGGAGCTGGCGGGGGCTCAGCCTGGACAAAAGGAGGCTCAGGGGGGACCTTGTCACTCTCTACAACTACCTGACAGGAGGGTGGAGTGAGATGGGGACTGGTCTCTGCTCCCAGGTAACAAGCAATAAGACAGCCCTGTATTCCTGAGTACCTAAATAGGAGTGAGTTAAACCAGTTTTGGTGGTGGTTGCCAGATAAGAACCCCTCATCCAGCTTTGCTGGAGCAGATTTGGGGCTCAGGCTGGAGCTCCAGGCTGGTCTCTGCATCCCCTTCAGGGGATGTGTGCCTTTGGCTGGCAGAGAAGGGAATGCAGGGCAGCTCCAGAGAATGCCGAGCAGCTCGGCAGGGGCAGCCAAGCCCCCACCCTGCTGGGTGGGCACAGTCGCCCTGGGTGGGCTGAGGAGGAAGCCCACGGCCAACCCCAGTTCTCTGGGCCCAGAGCCCTGGGCCAGGGTCTCTGGAGGGTGCTGATGTCCGCTCGTGGTGGTGTGGAGGAGCACAGCGAGGGAGCATCCTGCAGTAGAGAATGGAGGACAACCTTCTCCATGCCCACCAGACTCTTCAAGCCCTTTGCTAACCCCTGGCCCCAGGGTTGATGGCTGCTGCTTGTGACCCCCTCCTCAGATGGCTGACCCAGTCCAGTAAGGCCGAAGGAGTGGGAGGCTCACTTTTTCCCCAGCTGGGAATGTGATCCATGGTTCTCAGTGACTTGGCACATGGCAGGTCCAGGCTGCAGCTGGTCACCCTGTTGGCTTCTCAGGGACACTTTCCTGGTCCATCTCACAAGCACTAAGTTAACATGGAATTGTCCAGGAGTGGCACAGTCATGGGGAGATGCCTGGTTTCTTTCCCAGCACCTTCCATCCCTCTGACTTTCCTTCCCCAGTGCCAGTCAGTGACAAGCAGCTGCCGTTTGGGATGGGACTGCCCATCTCTGCAGCAGCCAGGCACATTCATACAACATGTGCACCAACAGGTTGCGGCTTTAAAGAGTTAGTCCAAGAAAAACATTAAAAATAGAATAATAATGCTAAATGTCAAGGTGTACTGATTTAAGATAGATTCAGAATTGTGCATGTTTAATACCAGTAAGGACTTCCATGGTTAAATAATATGGCCTGCAGTTTAACAGTCACTGAATTCTCCTGAATTAATTTGTGCTTCAAGTTCAAAATGAGGTATAATGAGCTAGAAAAGTGCACAATGAGATGGCCCATTTCATCTTACATAAGCTGATCATATCAGCCTCCTTAGCCAGGCTGAGTGAATTGGCTGATTAAGTATAATAGCTGATCAGCAGGCATGGACTTTGGGGGGTTTAGTTTGCTTACTCTGTATGGTCATGCATAGTAAAAACTCAGCTCTTCCATGCTCTTTTCAATACTTTTCTAAATACTGAAAGTTCTACTGCTGGAGAAAAGAGAAGGTTTTTTTAAAAAATGACAGAGTACAACATTTATCAGAAGCATTCTGAGAGATCCAAAAGGGGCATGTGAACTTTGAATTGGGCTCCTGTCTCAGGTGCTGGGACTGCTTTCTGTAATGTGGGTGCTTGGGAATGTGTTAAGGGTAAAGGACCTTTGAAGCTGAGAGACAGCTTTCCCCCCTTTCAGTTTTAGAGTTGATTATGGTTTCAATTGGATTTTTTTGTTGTTTTTGTTGCATCTGTACTTCTAAATAATGCATGATAGTATGTTTCATGTTAATTATGTTTATATGAGAGGTCATGCTCTTCTGTCAGTTTATAAGCTCCTTCCCAGGCTTGCATTGCAGGAATAGCCTAAAGCAAGAGACTCTTCCATCAAGATTTTCCCATAGGGAAAGTACACCCTAAAACCTACATTATTTTATCTCTATTTCCTGGTCTGGTGAAAGATGTCCCAGCCTGTGGTAGGAGATTTGGACTAGATGATCTTCAAAGCTCCCTTCCAACCCAAACCATTCTATGATTCTGTAATTTTCTTTTTTCCTCAACTACCATTTTTACAAGTTTACTTTTCCTGCTCTCTTAGCCTCAGACACCTTTTTTGCTAAGCTTGTGTGAGTCTGCTTCATTGCATCTAGCCTAAAGAAGTAACCAGATGTTTGATAGCCATTCCCTGCACTCCTTAGCAGTTCATTACCCTTCCAATCCATTCCAACAGGTGACAGCCATCCTGTGACACTGTAATTAGCTTCCACACATAGTTTATGACCACCTTGGGTGACACTGCATTTTTTAAACTGAAGTAAACAAGTAATTGTGTTTATTGAGGCCACTTAATTCTAAAAAGCTTGCGGAACAGCAGTGGTGCTTTTTTGTCCTTGGGTCATCTCTTACTCTGTCTGTCCCTAGCTAATGTTGGAGCTAGATTTTGAGCCAGCCATTGTCAGGAGAAAGCAGAACTGAGTGGAAAAAAACCCAACCATGTCATTGTGTAGCAAATTTCTCTCAACCCCATCTCCGAAAAAGTATTTTGTGAACACCTCAAATGTTTCTGTATCCAAAGGTGGGAAAGAGGAATTTATTATTTGATTAGACAAATTGAACATTAAATGCTTTGACTTCCATTTTTCAATGATATTTGGTAAAATAACCCCAGAATGCTTTATTTCCCACTCCGTCTAACCATCAGCTAAGGCTGCCCACCAGTCGATCCCCACCTTTCTTCCCCAGCATCTGTTCTTGTCTGCAGATGGTCATAGAATCATAGGATGGTTTGGGTTGGAAGGGACCTTAAAAATCATCTCATTTCAACACCCCCCCGCCCCTGCCACAGGCAAGGACACCATCCAGGAGACCAGGCTGCTCCAAGCCCTATCCAACTTGGCTTTGAAAACTTCCAGGAATGGGACATCCTCAGCTTCTTTGTGAAACCTGTTCCAGTGCCTCATTACCCTCACAGGGAACAATTTCTTCCCAAACCTGCCCTCTCCCAGTTTGGAGCCATTCTCTCTTGCCTGTCACTCTGTGCCCTTCAAAGTTTTTGGAAAAGTGACTCAGTGATAGATGAAACCCACTCTCTTGCTGGAGTGGTGACTTATTCCATGTAAAGGCATTCAGGGATAAATTAACATTGGACAAAACAACTAATCCATCAAACTCCTCTTCATCAATCTGCAGAAGGGCTGTCAGGACCATCACCATGAAGATGCTGTCAGCGTTGACTCAAGGGAAAGCGAGAACTCCTTGCTGAAATATGAACTTTGTCGATAAGGCTGGGTGTCCCTGGTATAAACCCAGCAGCATTAATGTCCACAGGACTTTGGTGTCCTTTCTGCAGTGCTACAGAAATCTGCATTAAAAAGTGAGCAATAGCGGGGATGGCAGTGAAACACCTGAAAGTCTTAGTGGCCTGTTGGGAGCCTCCTTTTCCCTGTCCACCTCCCCTCACTGCCAAGAGCAATATAAGTATTGATTGCCAGTTACAAGAAAATTGCAAAATGCATGAAATTTATTCAAAACTTTCTTAATATTTGACAATTATATCATCCATCTCCAAGCTCAGTACATAGGAGATGTGCCTACAGAAATAAACTGCGTGATAACTTATATGGGACTATACTGCCAGGCTGATATCGAAGATTTGTGAGTATGAGGCTATTTCCTTACCTGCCACTCAATCAAGAAAGTTTAGTGCTTGTTTTGTCCTTTCCAGTGCTTGGTCCAGCCTGTACTGAGATGACTATGGTAATGTGTCTGCCTCTTCTTTTTGGGAAACAGTTCTACAGTTTGATAAGATGTTTTAAATTTTCTTATAACAATTGCTTTCGTCTTCTTGGCACTCCAGTTGTTTACATCAGCAGAGCTGAGAGAAGTCCTTCTGAATGTTTTTATAACTTGGCATGATGTGCAAAGAGGCAGCCTTGCTCCAAATTGGGAGGAGAAATGAATGCATTGCTTAAACCAAAATCTCTTTGCTTGAGGAAAAAATTGGCAGTTTGAAACTGTCAGGTCACATCTAGTCCCATTTAATATTTCAGAGGGTCGCTTATCTGAGTGACTTCTAAACAAGGGGACACGTAAGACTCCTGGTATAAAATTCTGATGGATGAAAATAGATCATTTGAAACATAATGAGACAGATGATAAAGATAAAAATATTTTTGAAGAGAATTTGGTATGGTTGTGGAGGAGGAAGTTAAAACCAATTAATTGGACTAACACTGAAAGTGAATAGACAGATATTTTCCACAGTTGTTTGTTACTAAAATGGCTGATCAATTTGATCAAAAGGGAAAGATTAGGGAGGGGAAAGAAAACTTGAAAATCAGCATATACTTCTGGGGTCCATTTTCAAAGACAGTTAGTAGTTTCTCACAGAAAATCCTGCAAAACTCCCTTGTTCATTTCTGAAAATCTTCCTCTCATTGTTTCAGAAATGAATGTTGACTTTGCTATACTGAAGCTTACACATATACACACACACACACACAGACAGAGGGGAAGGTTATTTTCACAAGTTTAACTTCTCTCTCATATTTGGCTGATCACAAGAGGTGCTGTGCTGAGCCCCGTGGCCTCCCTTGTAGAATGTCTAATATCTGCAACTGCTTTCTTTTGGCAGAGAAAAGCACAACGGGAACTGTGGATTTCGTGCTCACTGAGACCAATGAAAACCCTCCCACTGATATCAGGACTAAGGGCAAGGCACTAAATCAGTTCAGTGCCATAAAAACGAACCCCCATTAGTACGTAGATATCGTAAATTTCATGCCCTATCAGTGGAAAATAAAGCCAAGTCTTTTTAATTTCATTAGCCTTCCTTCCTGAAGACTGTACATTTTCCAGCCTCGCCGCAGCAGTGCTGATCTGCTACATCCAGTTTATTACACACAGCAGTGGCTCCGTATTCGAGTGTTAAGGCCACAACGCTCAAACTCGTCTGAATGTGGTGAGACAGCAGATCATCCCTCTCTTCAGAACGAGACTTGTTGCTGCAGGGATCAATCGAGCATTGAATATCACCTCTTATTACAGTGAATACCCAGGGAATACCATGAGCCCAGTGCAACCTCCGCTGGTAAATGGTGACCACAGAATGCCTTCAGATGAAGGGACTGATCTGAGACGCTGTTTTAATTATGGGATCTCTCTCAGCAGTCAGAGGAAACAGCAAGATGAGCAGAGAGGAGAGCAGGGCTTTGCCGAGCGCTGAATGTGGGTGGGTGTGCCTGGGCTGTGTGACCTGCGTGGGCACGGCTTGGGATGGGGCCGGGGTGCTGCGGGCACACAGTTGCATACACGCTTGATCTGTGGGTATGTGGTGGTGGCAGGGAGTGCCCCACAGAGCCAAATAGGAAATCACTTGGAGGCTGTAGTGTTTGTAAATTTTGCCTTTCCTTCTGGGACGGGTTGACTACTGTAGCCTCCAGACGGCGCTGTGTGAGCAGTGGCAGAGCCCGCCTGCCTCGGCCGTATCAGCATCTTTGTACAGACAGCCTGCGAGAGACAGCTTTATCCCACCTCTCTCCCCTGCCTTGGGAGACAGGGAGATTTGCATCCAAGTTGGCAGAGCTCTGCTTTCAGTGTCTCTACTTCTGTAGATTCTCTCTCTGCCTTTTCTGAAATTACTGTAATTTCATTTGTGAATCATTAATTGATATTATTAATCAGTACGAGCGTACATTTGGATTTAGCTGTTGACTGCATTGAATGACAGCATTTAACATTCTGCTAATCATCTCTGAACATGCTACAGCTATTTCTTTACAAATGTGTGTTTCTTTGTAGTCACCTCATACACAAATTTAATAGTTAACGTTATCCTGAAAGCAAACACACATGGCAGTTTGTGCAATAATTATTGGTATATCACAAAGATTTTTACTGCATTACTCATTCAAAAATATTCTTAGTTACAAAGTGAAACCTTTATAAAATGTGAAGACAGTCTTCCCCACCACTGAAATGTTGCCAAATGCTCAGTGTTACCTGGCATTGTTCTCCACTGGGAAGCTAGTGGGCATTTCAGAGAAACTGGAATTTGTCCAGGCTTTAGAGCTTTTGAAAAGCTTCATCAGAAAAGACCTGTGTGCTACTTAGCCCACTTATAGCTCATACTGTTCTAACATTTCTTTTTAGAGAGTGGATGAGCTAGAATCAGGTTAGAGCCATTTGTTCTAGGCACTACCATTGTACTGAGATATTTATACACTCATCATTGTGTGTGCATTGGTGGAGTTATTTCATTTTCCAGCTGCTTCTCCTTATTTACTTTGAATGTCATCTACCCTGCTGAATGTTTTTTTTAATAATCTATTAATATCAGTACAGTTCTCCTGAGTGAGTGGTGATTTAAAACCAGATGATCAGAGGACTAGAGCATAGCCTTGGCACCCAGTGCCAAGTAAGAAGGTGGCTCTGAGCAGAGGATTGCTCCACATGTTCTCCGTAGATCCCTTCCAACAAAAATTAGTCTGTTTTTGTGATTCTCTGTTTATTTGCGTCACTGACAACGTTTATTCTGTCATATGATTTAGGGGTTTTATTTGTATTTAGTCCTTGTGATTATTAGACCCTTTTTATTTCTTGCTCAGAATTGCTGATTTTCTGCAGTTTAAGGAGAAAACAAATTATTTCTACATACAGGTAAATTTGACATTTTAAATGTAGATGTTATTAATAACAAACAATATAATTCTTGGAGTGGTTAAACTATAGCAAAACTACAGCTGAAAAGTTCCTACCTTGGGTCTTAAGTCAGAGCCTTCTTTGTGCTCCGTTGTATGTTGGAAAATTGAATGTTTTTTCAGCATATAGAAAATGAGTTTTACAAACCAGATGGATTATACAAGCACAATGACAGTCCTTGTTTTTTAACAAGAAATCTGCTGCTGATGTTCACCGAGACTAAAAGTATCTGAAAAATTGCCCTGGCAAACACTGGGAATCTTGTGCCAACTTTCTCCCTCCCTCCTTCTTGGGAAGGTGAAACTGCTTCCAAAATAACCCTGAGGAACTTCTGTACAGCCTGCTTCTACATCTTCTGAGAATACAGACAGCGTGGACCTGGCCTTTCTAGCCAGGAGAGAACAACTACAAGAAAGATTTCCCAATTATTATTCATTCACTGGATCTCTGTCAGGTTGTTTCAGGGTCCTTTACCTTCTCTACACCTTCTCCCTTTCCAGGAGTGCTGAAAGATGGGTGCCTGAGGCTGAAGACCCCTCAACCAGAGCAAGGTGCCCAGGGAGATGGTCGTTCTGAACCCACACCAATTGCTCTGGGTTACCTGCCAAACCTCCGCTGAAGACGCTGACTTTAAGCCCAGGCTCACGTCTATGCCTGCAGGAGAGGTGTGCCTTCCTGCCTTGCAGAGCTGTTTTTCTGTAGCTGCGTGGTAAGCTTCAAATATGGCAACGCTGAAAACCAGAAGACTGTCCATATCGGGTTGTGTACCAAGCTCACTGATTATTTTTAGAAATTCCATGTTAATTTCACTGGTGCTCCCTAGCTCTTCTTGTGATTTGTTTATTTCATATTCTCTTTGCCTGTATCACCTGTGAGTTTATAGACTTTTATTATATCATCCTCCAGCCATCTCTCCTCAAAGTTGCCCTTCTCAGTCCAACAATATGAACTGTAGCATAGCAGAGTCCTCTGGTTTTATTCTCCATTCTTTCCTAAAATTTTCTGACATTGTCCTCATGTTTTTGGTCAATGTGCAAGCAACGAGATGTATTTAAAGAGCCGTCTGTACCATCCATAAGCTCTCCATGAAATGACTGTTTCTTTCTTGAGGACCTATCACTGTATATGTATTATTGGAATTCTTTCATTTTACATGTACATGTTCTTTACTGATATTGAATGTCATCTGCCATTTTTTTAAATCCTCACGCTGTGAGATTGCTCTGCTGATCTTTAACTACCTTGAAGTTGATTCTTCTCTCCTTAAAGAATATTGTCACTTCACTGTTCAGTTTCTTCTGAGGACACTTATATCTATGAGTCTTTGCATGCATGCTCTGCTGGCTCAGTGCCTTTTGACGGAGACTGCATTTAGGTTACCTGAAGGGTAAGGAAACATTTTATTAAATTCACTTTGAAGAACAACTTTCCTGGCCCTTTTCTCTGTTTTACCTGAGCACCTTCAAAATAAGTTTGGCAACTTCATATCTGATCCCTTGATCCTCGCTGTCTGTGGGCCTTGAACTGTCCCCCCGGCCCCCCATAACTGCCAGAACCAGGGCTGGGCTGGACCTTCCCCTTCCCACCTGCGGCTTTCAGCCACTCTGAGCTCAGCTGGTCCAGCCTCAGCTGCAGGTCCTCCCTTTGGAGCTGTGACAGCTGGCAGGTGGCATGGAGAGCTCCTCAAAACAAAGACCAATAAAATCAGCAAGAAGTGAAAAAAACGAGGTTCATAATTTCTTTCTCCTGAGCTGAACTCCATAGCCATAGCTGAGGCAGGTTTGTCTCGTCCCATCTCTGCCTCCAAGCTTGCCACTGTCTCCCCTGGCAAAACCTCTGCAAGCCTTGTACCTGCAGCCTCCTCTCTTCTGCAGAGCCCATTTTCAACAGCTCACTTAGATCTACTTCCTCTCAGGTAAATCAGGACTGTCACAGCGCCAGACTGAGGCCATCCCTGGGGTTATAACCGCACAGGAATGCTCCTGGTGGAGTCCATTGTTTTCCTGTCCCTAGGGGTGCACTCAGGCAATCCTGTACACCTGCCTTTTGTTTATCTCTGTTCATTTAGGCAAAGGGTTCTCCAACACTTAGCAGTGCAATCAGACCAGACACCTCATTCCTGAAAGCACAGGGATTTATAACACACTTTTTTGGTTCACTTCATTTGGGAAATCACATTACCTAGTTTTGTAATCATATCTGCTGTTTGATTGACAGTACCAATTTTACTGAGTTTTATGACTTCACTTTGTGCTTTGTTATCATACCTCCTGGATCATGGGGATATGAGAATCTCATTTACAAAAATAAAAATTTTCAAACCTCCTGAGGCTGGAAAGAAACTGGAAAGTAAGAAACACTAAGAAGTTGCTAATATACCTTTTGAAAACAATAAGGTCGTGTGGCCATAGGAATGTACAAATTAATAACTTGGAGTGAGCAAGACTGAAATAAGGTGTTTTTTATATCTTGGTGTTGGGCTTCATTTGCCTGTTCAGAAGACAAAATGAAAGTGAGATATTTGGCAACGCAAAGCTCTAGTATGTGAGGGTTTTTGTTTTGGGGTTTTTTTTACAGTCTTATGCAGGCAGCCCAAGATGAATTAAACATAGGATTATTTTTTTTTCCTTTAGTGAGAGATGTATCTAAGGAGACTGGAAAGAGGAGTATCTCAGGAGGCTGTAGAAAGAGGGCATTGCAATGTCTATTGATTGATAACCAGTACAGAAGGTAATTGTATTGAATGCTCATAAACCTCTGCAAAATATCACTTGAACAGAGGAAAGAGACTATCATTATTAATTAATATCTGCTTTTCCAGGCTACTATTTCACTGGGGCTTATTCAGTATTTTCTCTAGAGATCTTACCTGTATTGGTGTAGGTTAAGGTATTGAAAATGTTTCAGATGTGCAAGTTATTCCTTCTGCTAAAGGAAAATTGACTCTATTATTTGAAGGCTCCTTTCTATGACTTTTAAAACAGTTATTAAAGAAAAAATACAGGCCGAAGAACGTAAAGGAAATACAGGTCCAGAATACAAAACTGAATCTAAATACTTGAATGAACAGGATTAGATGTTACACTCTCATTTTTTAGCTCTGTGTGGATTTCTCTGTACTAAATAGTCCATCAAACTATATTCAACCCCCCGCCTTTTTACAATCATTGTAATACAGATTTTTTAAAGTGATTGTGCTAGTACTGCAATGTAATAGAGTGCAGAAATATGGGCAGATTATCAAAGACATTTCATAACTGGGCATAAATAGAGCTTTTGGAGAAAGGCTATGGTGTCCCAGCCACAGCAGAATTCACTGCTCGGTCTCTTAATTTTTATCTAAAAATCAATTTTATAGACAATGAGACAATCCTTGCAGCATACATTTGTAGCAGTATATGCAGTGTGCCAGTGGCAAATGCCGGCCTCTAGTCTTGCAGTAGGTAGGACTATATCAGAAGTATTATTTGATTTTTCAGAAGTGCCTCTGTATATCATCCCTAACATAGCCATTTATGGCACTGCACACTTTTTCCAGGAGATACTTTTCCTACAGGGAGCTTTCTCTGGCATCATAAAGCAATGATGGATTAGTCCTCTTCCACAGTGTTTCTGCAAGTAGGAGTTAATGTGGTTTCCAATATGCAGAACCACTATTATCCAATCTCCCCCCTTTTTGTCAGTTCAGGGAAACTTGGGTTTTGCTTTATTTACAAAGACTTGAATAATCAGGGCAAAAGGGAAAGTATTAGGTTTTCACTGGATTCCACCTGTGAAATGATGCACAACAAAGAAATGTCCATGTTTTTGGTTTGTGATCATCATTCTTATATGCCATGGCTTTGGCAATTTCTCTAAATAGGCCTATACATTTATCCTGCATTTCAGACAGAAACAAGTCGCATTTTGAAATTTGGAGGGAAGGAGAGGCTGCTTCTGTGCCATTCCTTCTTGTTTTTTCTGCCACACCCTTTTTTTTTTTTTTTTTCCTTATTTTGCCATGGAATTGAAGAGAAAGCGAGGTAGAAGGAAAACATAAAAATGGACCCATGTGTAACTAGCACAAAAAACCTCATTAATTCATTCTGCATGAATATTTGCCCAAAATGTTCACAAATCTTAGATTTAAAAGGATTTTTTTACAAAAGCAGAAAAAGTTGGCATTCTTAGTTCTGTCTACTGCGGTATGGAGCACTGATATTATGAACTTGCTCCAGATGCTGACTTTTGCTTCCTAGGTTTTTCTCAAGCCCTTCTGGGGGGTTTTGGCAAACATTCTTTAACAATCCACTGCAATCAAATACACAGATCTGTTCAGAAGAGAAGGGAGAATGCAACTTGTGTGAGATTGTTATGTTATGTATAGACTCCCAGTGCCCTCACTGGCCTGAGTGATTCACTTCCATTAAACAAAGAAAGTAAGATTCAAATGGGTGAGGTGAAATGGAGTGTCACTCACGTCCACATCTTTCTACCCCTTCCCTTCAAAGGTTTAGTGTGGAGACACACTGGAAATCATAGAAAGGCCCAAATGGACCTATGGACCCATTCATCAGCCCCCCAGAGCTTTGTAGCAACCCTCCAGATCTCCATCAGCAATATCCCTGTGGATGAGAAGCAGGTAGTAGCAATGAGTAAGTCCCAACAACATCCCAGCTCAGCCCCCAGCAGAACCCGCCAAGGCAGCGAGCAAGGGCAGTAAATAAGACCCTGTGAGTGCCCAACCACCACTGAATTATGTGATTGAAAATGTAAAGCCCCCAGAGCTTTTAAAAAGCTATGGAAAGAGAGACAGCATTTCTTGACACTTAGTTAACAGGAGTTCGGAAGGGAAAGGAAGCTTCCTCTACAAGGACATATTTTATTTCTAGTTTTTGGTCACATTATTTTTAAGATAGCTCCAAAACTGGGACAGTTGCACAAAGCAGAACTATACAAGGCCACCATAGCACAGATAGAAATAGTTAAGCAGTTAGAGAAAATTACTTTTTATCTGATTACTCTCTTTTTCCTCAGGTGGGTCAATTTGCCACTATAATTCTCTTTCTCCTTCTCTCTGTCTCAAAAAAAAAGGACTTTGCTGATCACATGTGATAGGATCATCAAACTTGTGAAACGAAATTGTGTGCTGATAAATTTTACTTGAACCTGAAATGCTCTTTAAATAACTCCAGAAAGGCAGTAAGAACAGGATATGGATAGGTCAAGAAATCTCTAATAAAAGCATTGTTTGCTCATAGGTGAGACTTATTCTCAGACAAAACTCTTCTTCCCTTCAAGCAGAATATTTCATGCTGGTCTTCATAACACTTCAGTGAAAATCAACTTTTCTGCTCCTTAGGTGTTGTTCCATCCCAAAAGTGAGGCCATGATGAAAATGTAAATTTTCTCCTCAAGCTGTGCCATTCTGTACTTCTCAAGTGGCAGAGTTCCAGGGAAAACCCATCATGTTTTACCCAAAGCCTCACTGTGCAGACTCATTGGTACTTCAGAAAAAGAGGGATTGATTTTAGGTTTACAGGTAACAAGTACTTAAAAGCAGAACTGAAAGCTGATTTGAAGCTTCCATCTCAATTTCCTAAGAAGGCAAACTTTAGGTGAATGCCAATTGGCTTGCAGGAGTTGATGATAAAATCTATAATTCACCAATTAGAAATCTATAGCTTGAGGGGTTTGTTCTTTATATCTGCATTTCATACTCAAAAATGTTTGTGTTCTGTCTCTCTCAGCAAGATGAAATATCTTTGTCCAATGTAAAGATGATTAAGAGATGTTACAGAGTCTAACTTCTCATCTGTTCTTCCCAGTCCAATAAATGGGGGGAGAAGGGGAGAGAAAGAGATAAAATAATCACATCAAATGCCATAAATGATATTAAAAGAATTTATGGAGAGGGACTGATGACCTTAATATGAAACCACATGCAGATAAGGCAATTGCCAACTCAGAGCAAGCAAACAGAAGGACCAGTTGATGCCATTTAACCCTTTTTTACCTGGCTTCATAGTGAGCATTCAATTGCTCACTATAGTGTCATTTGCTTTGCAGTTTGCTTTTTCAGCCTTTAAATAGCTCACGTGTTCTCTTTGAATTGTATAGGATTCTTGTTTTACTTTTATCCAGAGCTTTTAATTTAGGTAATTTAGTATTAAACAGAAAAAAAAAAAAGAAAAAAATACTAAGAAATAAAATGCATTGCTGCTGTAGGCTAGTGCTTGCTGTGTGATCTTTTCTGAAATTAGTACTATAATTATTATTTGTGATATCCTGCCATGTTCAACAAACGGAAGTGTTTTAAGGCTTAGTTTTCTGCATGACAGTGGAGTAAGTGAGTAGCAGGCCCTGAGCTCTTTTACAACTAATGTGAATACAACACAAGGGTAATGAGTATGAGCAGGGAAGAAAAGACTCAGATCTGAGGCTGCTCTATTAGCTTTTCATTTTCTTTTTTAGCTTTTCATTTTGAATCACTGTGGCAGAGGATACAGCACCAGCAGACACTCACACAGCTATTAGCCTGTGCAAGGCCAAACAGGCTAGACAAAATTTTGCATGTGATCATACAGAGAAATAAATACTAACGGCTTGATGTCAAGTCTGTGCACATTTCTAACTCTTTGTTAAAGAAAGACATGATTTGGCTATTAGAGATTTAGTCTGCTTAGCAAGAGTAAGAAACTGATAAATAGGCATTATGTTATTCCCTCCCCCAAAAATGGCACACAGCAAAAGCAGTGCTGAGCACCCTCCTGCTGTTCCTCCAATGTCTTCCTCAGAGATAATTTCTTTCACTTTTTTTTCTTTTTCTCCCCTTCTGCCCTGCCTTACCCCTGTGCTATTATAATTTTCTATTTTTCTGCTTTTCTCTTAGTGCAGCCACCCACGGGCTCGAATTGGCACCAGGACCTACTGAGTCGGGCACAACATGAATTCAAGTGAACAGCTCTAACAAGTTAATCCTTGCAATGAAAAAATTTCCAGTGTGTAGGGCTATCTGTTCTCTATTTCTGTTCCCGATTTCATTCACTCTAAAAGTGCTAGGCTGTTACAGATATGTGAGATGAGTTCAGCCCTGTATCAGTTATATAAGAGATTTCAGAAATTTCTAATATGCTGCTGGAACTCTCCTATGAACCCAAGAGCAGAAGTAGCCTTTTAAAGCAGGGAATCATCGTTATAATAAATCATCTTCTGCATCTTCTCTCATACACCCTTCCTTTTCTAGGCTGTCTTCTCCATTTTTATTTCTGTCTGATATGGCTGTAAAGTTTCAAGGCAGTATTACCTTGATTGCACCAGGGGCTGTGTGAAGTGCTTTGCTTATGTAGCATGGAACAGATACTTGCTTGTAATAAAGTCCATGGCATCATCCATGGTCAAGAAGAGCTACCTGGAGAATCTTCACAACAACCAAAGGAAAAAACAGATTTTGCCAGAGAATGTTTTTTTTTTTTAAATATGTGTTCAGGCATTGATAAGTATGTGTGAAAGGCACAAGAGAATAGAAAGAGAATAAAGAACGATTTCTTCATTCTCCAACCCTACAGTCTAAAAGTCAGTCAGAGGGGAAAAACACCCCTCTCTGAGGGAAGTTCATGCAGAGAAGGTGTCCTTGTGTGTATCTCTTTGCACTCAGCCCATGGTTATATCAGACAGATAAAGCAGCATGAGGGCCTCATTAAGAAAACAAATAAAAATCAAATTATTAAAGTTACTTCTAGTTGTGCCTGATGCCCCAGCTGAGAGAACAGGACTCTCTCTGGGCTGAATCTGAGCTACCATGTGGAAAAGACACACACATGTGCCCACAGAGCCACTTTCTGGATTGACCTGATGGCCATGGACAATTTCCTGGCGATGGTCTGGTCAGGTGTGTCACAGGGCAGGGGTATTTTGGGACCACTGCCTGCTGTCTGGGCTTTGCACAGCTGGGCCACCTGGCAAAGCTCCTGGCCGAGCTTGCCATGAGGAAGCCTCACCTTGGGCTGGGAATGGCCAGGACTCCTTTCAGGCAGCAGAAGAGGATGAAAGTGTGCTCAACACTAGCTTTTGGTTCCCTTTCTGTGTAACCAGCACCTTCTACCTGAATAACCTTTCCACAGCAGGTTGGACAGACACCCTTACTTTAAGGTGTCTGCCCACCCACACAAATGGCCTTGGCTGGGACTCTTAGCTCTGTCCTCAGCTGTGTATATCAGAGAGGCTGTGTGTTTCACATTTGCTTTTTTTTACAAATAGTCAAACTGACTTTAAAGTAACTTACACAAAATGTCACACAGAACCAAGGAAACCCGACCACCACAGAGCTCAGACAGAGCAAATGCACAAAATGAAGGGGTAGGGATAGAGGAGAGAATGACATGGCAATAATACAAAGGTGTTAATCAGCAAGAATAAAGATGGGAAGAGATCCTTGTCCCACCTTGCCCACGGGAAATCTCCTTGAAGCCATGCTTTCACTCTGCTGCAGCACCAGCTCGTGCCTGCCTCGCTTAAGGTTGGAGGCATTCTGTACCAACCCAGTAAGTAGGATCTTTGGAGATATTTTAATATTTCAGCTCCTGTGTTTCCTAGATAGCTGTACCAGAGTTAATGAGGAGAGGAGGTCATCAACTTTAATGTTGGGTGCAAAATGCTGACCCTCCTCCCACATCTCCTGATGCTGCACAGTGCAGTGACTGGCACAGTTTACTTTGTAGAGAGGGCTATTGTCCAGTGATAGGGACAGATTAGTCCCTGGAAATGGCCTGGAACCTTCTAGGATGAATGGTAAGATTAAAATAAAACATTTTGAGAGATGCACAACACAGTTCTTAAAAAGGAGATATGGCCCCTAATTATTGAGCAGTAATGCCATGGAGGCCAGTGATATAAAAGAAAGAAAAATATATTTGTAAATACATATGTAAACCATATCATGTCAGTACTCAACATGGTTGTGTTACAAGGTCTGTGGTAAAGTTTGTGCCAAACTAGACCTCACCTAAAAAGTTGACAGAGTATAAAAAGGGAAGAAATTTAGTCAACTTTAACATTTCTCTCAGGCAGACACACTTAAGGATACATTTGGTTCTTTAATTTGAGGGCAAGGAGTGTGAGAATCTGTTTGAAAGCAAAAGTCACCCTAGTACTGACTGCCTGACTGACACTCAAATTAATTTCAGTAAATGTAGTGAGCCCGTGGGAGGAGAGATGAAGTCGGGTATGACTAATCTGAATGTCTAGAGATGATAATTTGTCCCTAGTTAGAGGAGTGTGCTTTATCCAGCCCTTTCTACGTGATGTTTTTACATCCACCATTCCAATTTATTGTTATTATTATTATTATGCTTTTATATTTCTGGAAATGTGCATGGCACCTTATGCTATTAAACCTGCAAGTTGCTGCTTCTTGCCAATTCAACTGTGAAATACAAAGCAATAATACCAGTGATATAAAAATTATATTTTCTATAATCTATTTATTTGGAAGAATAAAAATCTTCATATAAAGTATTCTGCTCTGTTCCTTCAAAAGGACAGTGAGGATTCCTAACAAGAGGAAGGAACTTCCTTTAATCAAACAGGGGAAAAAAAAATTTTAAGATTTACTCTTTAAGCAGTCTAATGTGGTTATTTTTGAAGTGAGATAGGGGAAACAATATATTGAAAATGGAAGTAAGGGTGGAGTTCATAGCTGCTGAATTGGTTAACATAGCTTTTAGATGTTTTTAATGGGGTTGGACCTTTAGAGATATGGCTCCTTCCTTTCCCTCCCTCCTTCCTTCCTGCCTTCCTGCCTGCCTTGCCCAGCACAAAGTGTAAGGAAAAGAAGAGGCAGGAGGCAATCACTCACCACTCTCAGCTGGCAAGTTCCTAATCAAATCAAGCAAAACTCATGCTCACTAACAGCACAAAGCCAGTCCGAGTCATCATTTTAGCTTTCCCATCTGTGGGATACCAAACATCGTAGCACATATTCATTGACAACTTGGAAGACCTGGGAAAATGCCTTTTGAAATGGCTTTACCTGCATTCAGATGTTTGCAGCCATGAATATTGTAACAAATGGGTTTACAGGTGGGAACACTTTACTGCAGCATTACAATTCTCTGCAGTAACAGAAGATATCCATGAAAATTATGTTTGACTTAATAAATATCATTAAAAAGTCAAAGAATTACACTTACCAAACACATAAAGAGGAAAGTGCCCCCAAGGCATCCAGTCTGGGCCAAGCAGGGTATGCCTTGATCCTGCATTCAAGTCTCCGGGGCCACAAATATTCACCCAAGTGGTTTCAGGAGTGAGATCCAGCACAACTGATGGAATTTTGACTCTAAGCAAGTCAGAAGAGACTGCTTATGAACTGTCTGAGGGAAAGCTGAATAACAAACAGATTCAATCAGATAGCATGCTGCTCTTCAGTAAATGAACCATTGCCTTCAAGCAAAGGTACTCTTGTGGCCAAAGCTGCTTTCCATTGGCTCTGCAGGAAAATTAAAAAGCAAAGAGAGAAGAAGCTGGCCACAGATGTTAATTAGTTAAATTGCTCCATGTTATTTTCCAGTGCATTATGAATAGCTTTTATTATTTCACAGGCACCAGTATTTCTAAAGAAATATGATGGCTCTTTCCTTTATCATGTGCTTGTAAACTTCCTTATTACCTCCCCTATCATAACTCCGGCAGAATTGTCATCGATTGCAGTGCGTGCGAGTCTCAGTGAGATCTTCCACATTTGGCTTTTATTACTTAGAGTTTAATCTGTGCTCTTAGAAATAAAATGTTCATTTGCCCTTCATGTAATTAGCCTCACAGATTGAAGGCTGCAAGTGATTTTGAACTTGCTGTAAGTAAACGCATTTAACAGTACGATTGCCAGGCTGTTAAATCTGAAATGCTAGAACCTGAAATTTGATAACATATGCATGATTCATGGCCTTGTCTGCACTAGAAGGAAGGTTCCTATTATATCATACCAGTATAATGCCCAAAGATGCTGCAGGTTTCTGGTGTCATAACTCTGTGAAAAGCGTTTTATCTGGCTGTTCAGTTGCAAAAATGCAACAAATTAATGCTGCATTTTATCATTTGCCATTTTATTCCTTTCTTCCTTCAGCAACGAAGAAGTGTCAGGATTTGTGGGTTTTTTTTGGTTAGACATAGCCATGCATGCAGACTGCTTAAGAAAACCAGGTATCATAGAAATAGATAACAAGCAGGTGAGCCACTCTGAACTACCAATTTGGAAGTCTTTCTGGCATCCTGAAGCAATCACACCTGAGCCGTGTTTTTCCATCCTTCTCAAGAGTCCCAAGCACTAGGGACACACTCCCAGCCTGAAGGAAGAGGAAAAAGGGCAGCTGCTAAATACAGCTGGCCCTGTCTCTCCTGACAGCTGTACTCCAGACCCAGAGTCTCACCTGGCCCTGGATGACTGATATGGTAAAGGAAAGGTCTTCACTTCTGGTTCAGATTCTGCAGGAACATTGCAGCTGAACAAAGAAAGAAAATATTTTGAATATGGTTGACTTCAACACAGTTATGATTCTAAACTTCCCTGTGATCCTGGGATGAAAATGGTGAAACAGTCTACAAGAAATGGCTATTGTGCCACCAATCCTTCTGGCCCCATCCTGTTCTTCTTTGTCAGATACTGAAAATCAAGTCCTGCACTCACAGTGGCATCTGGCTTAATGTAGAGGAAAGGGTTATTTAAATTTCTATTCAAAACCTTGATGGTGGCACTGTATTCCATATTTCTTATCTCTGTATTTCATATGTCCCAGTGCACTTGATCAGGCTCCACCTGTGCTAAACACAGAGCTGGGTATTCAGGGGAGCAAGAGGCTGTGATGCCTGAAGTTACTGAATATGATCAAATTCAAGTCTAAGCAGACATTTTTATTTGCTGTTTGCCTCTGTAGAGGTGGTACACTGGGCCTGAATTCTCACTCCCTCACACCAGGCTGGTACATCTGTATTATCTTTATGGCTTACACAAGGTGTTAGCTGTTCTTAAAAGTAGCTGTGTTTTAAAGAGAAATATTTGCCTGTGAGAAGAATTAGCCTGGAAATGATGCTGAAGCTGTAGTAATGGAAGCAAACATTTTTAAATGCTTACGTTATTTTAGTTATAGCGAACAACCACACAAGCGATGAGACTGTACTTTCCTAGTGTCCTGCTGCTTGCCCAGTATGACAGCCACTCAGTATGGCCTGTCTGGGATGTGTACAGCTTAGCATTTTTGGGTTTCAACTTGTCAGTCCTAGATGGCTATGTTACAAACAAGCCCAAGTTTCCCCCTAGGATGGGCAGACGCACGAGCTCTTCTCCCAAGGCATCAGCTGAGAGTTACTTCCCTTTGAATGCACCCAGAGGCACACTTGATAGGGACAAACCATCAGGTCCTCTGGCACTCTTCTTCTTTGATGGTTGGGTTCTGCACTCTTTACTTATCCCAGTAGTCCCAGTGATGGATCAGGGCTTTAAACATTTTGCTTCAGCTAAAGGTTCATTGGGCACCTGAAAGACATTAAATGACTAATGTATGCCCTTCTCTTCATATCTTAAGAGTAGCAGTGCATAATGTTATCAAGGGCCTTGCTGAGAGTGCCTTATTAGCATGGGTTTGTAATATTAAGTATAGGTTTAATTGTGATGGACTTGTGCCGTTAACATTTAGTGGAATTTTATAAGCATTTCATCAGCTCATATATAGGAGGGTGACAGGGCCTTCTTATACCCAGGTCAACACTTTTGACTATTTTCCATGTTTTTGTGTGACTCACTGGCCTTGTGAGCCCAAGTAAAGTACAGAATCCTCGACTGTGAGCAACAAATGATGAATCAACAGTTTCAGCGGGAGAGTGGCATTTTTGTTGGACAGTTTGCTCCTTTCATTCCATAATATATAAAACTGTTCAGCTTGGCAGGTTTGGATTTGCAGTCACAAACAAAAGGAAAGGGAGAAAAAAGCTCAGGCATGGTAGTGGGCAATGTGTTTGGGTTAAAAAGCAGGTGGGGAGTGGTTGGAAGCCTCGGATTTCTTTAATTTTATGGCTTTTTCATTCTTTATTGCAGGGCTCAAGCCAAGCAGGGGATATCAAAAGCTGTATTTTGTTTTCTTATTCTAAGTTTTAAGAATAAGAATCTGGAAGGTGCACAGAGCAACATGTTGCTTTAGAAAACCCTGTATTGAAAGTAGCAGCTGAGGAGAAGACTCACCTGGCAGCTGGAGTTATGAGAAGGGGGCTGGGATGGATTAGTTCAGTTCTAAGATGACACACAAAAATTTTTCACCTTTTAACCTTCCTTTCCCTTCCTTTCATTTTGGTGAAGAATAAGAAAGAAGATAGAAGAAGGCAGAGAAAGAAGATTAATAACTTTTTTTTTTTTATTGTTCATGGAACCAGACAGAAGAGGGTGAGCACTGAAAGCACATACTTTCTATGCTTTGCTGTATTTGCAGAAGGTACTGCACAAAATTTCCATCATAATTTGTGTGACAGGAATAAATGCAGCTGGGTCAAGCAATGGGAAAGCCTGTGCTGTACTGCTGCTCCTTCCCAGAACCATGCTCAGTATTAGCTAGTCCTCTCTCTGCGCCAAGGCCTTTCTCTTCCTTGATTCATATGACTATGTGAAATGTGCAGCTTTATTTTTTCCTTAATTTTATAAAAGAGAGCTATTTCTCAGATGTCTGGAGAGTGGGAACAGGAAACCAGAAGGTGATTAAAAATAATGTTATATTTATTTTATTTTTAAACTTCCACATCCCTGTGGAGGTATTTTTATGATGCCTGAATAACTGAGTTGGCAAAAGCAGGAAAACTCCAATGATTTTGAATTCTAGTTTATTGCCTCTAGACTGACTTTACAAGTACTTCCCACTTTCCAGGTACAATCTGTATGAGATGACTGTAGGACTGAATTGTAGCCTGACATGTGTGGTACATCCTGTTATTTCAAATAGAAATGCACGCAGGAAAATTGTGGAGGGAGTAGGATTCTGTGAGACACTTTTCCCCCCTCAGTCCTATACCATAGTAATTGGAAGCCAGTTTGAACCACATGGACTCTCCAGGCATAAGCCACCCCCTCCACGCTCATGTCTGACACTAAGGGAAGTGCTGGCCTTCATTTCCTGATTATTGACCTCCTGACAAGTGGCTAATGCTGACCCATAGGAATTCTAGACCCCATCAGACATTGAGCCTTCTCTAATGAATATTGCACCCTCTGCTTCTGGCCTCACCAACAAGTTCTTCCTTCCTCCTCTCCTCCCCAACCCTTTTTCAGTTATAGCCCCAGACTCCTTCAATGCCAGTCTTTCCCTCAGTCCTAGCCTAGCTCTTTGTAGGTCATTAGAGAGCTGAGTGTTGCTGGGACCAGGGAGGGGATCACTGAGAGCACAGGACAAACACTTGTGCAGTCTCCAAGCTGCAGTGGGGAGTGTTGTGCAGCCCTTGAGGGAACAACCTGAGACCACAATCTGCAGCAGATGGAAGGAACAGAGATTAACAGCTGCCAGATGTCTGATGAGCAAGATGAATGAAAGTTTTCAAATGCACATATTTTGGCCAAATTTGGGTTAGACTTTATTTTCAGTGTATTAGTACTTCTCCTCACCTTTGAACTTGTAGCTCCAAAAATGCTAGAACTGTCACATGCAGTATTCTACATCTTTGTTCTTAATCTCCTTAGAAATAACTGAGTGATTCTAAATGATCAGGTGTGGGGACAGGTAGGCAGCACAGCATGTTTCAGTCCAAGAGGTTTAGATATGCCAATACTGTGGTGCAGAATTACCCTATACCTAAAAACCTACCTCCAACACCTGGACTAGTGAATTCAAGTTCTTCACTCAATTACAAACTATATCTACAGAGCTTTTATGCAGATAAAAGATATTAATGCTTAGGAAGGTGATCCAATCCCTTGGTATTCCTTGGTGTGGGATCCATCTGGTTGACCATCTAGGAGTTACGTATTGAAACTCAGTTAGTCAAGGGAGAAATGGCAATAGGCATCCTCTAGCAGCACATTATGTCTCCACAGTCAGCATCCCAAGTCATGTGGAGCAAATTATCCCTGAGTGCTGCCTGTCTCTATCAACTGACCACAGCAGTAATTTAGGCAGTGGGTATGGGTAGACATTTAATATGTTAAGTATCTGAAGTGAGGTAAGGTAAATCCTGGCAGAGGAAGCTTTCTGTTAACAAAGCTAAGTTTGAACCACACTATAATACATTCTGGCTTTTCATCTAAGCGTATAACACTTAGAATCTCAGTCTCATAACCAACCACAGTAGAACCGAAAGCAGGTTTTAAGAGGAGGGTGGAGGAGGCAGACTTTCTGTACCAGAAGTGGCCTGATACTATCTTGTGTGATGATAAACTCAAGCCAAGAGCTGTATCAGTCCTGACTGTTTGGCTGGGGAAGGTGTGGAGGGGGTGGAGGGGCCTGTTTTTGACTCTTCCACTAAAGAAGCCAGTGGGGCTGAACCAACAGGAGGTGGTACAGCTTTATCCTGGTAGAAGACCAAAGCAAATTGCCTATCCTCAGGCAAGTGAGAAAGAAAGAAAATAAGTTTAGGATTAGCTCCAAGAAGAGAGATACCACCTTTGTCGCTGTAGAAAAGTGCGGGTCTGTTGGACTTCAAGGTTCAGATGCGGTCAGGATGCTACGATGAAAAAGACTCGGTAGGTTGGCACATACTCTGGGTGAACCATAATATCCTATTTCTCAAAAGAACAATTTCTTTTTATTTTTGGTTTTGATCTATTTTTGAAGCTCGGGGCATTATGAAAGAACATTAATTGAGTCCAGAAAGCCTAATCTCTGCAGGAGAGTATATGAGTCATGTAATTTTTCAGCTAACAGAAGCTCAGACTCAACTATGACCAAAAAATCAAGTGGTTTCAAACATAATGCAGGGAATATCTTCTTATTCCAAGCTTTTTCAACAGGTTAGATTATAGCGGTTTTTAATATGCAATATTTTTTGAGTATTAGAACACTCCCAAACACTGTGGAGGATGTTCTTGTCTTATGGTTTTCTTTATTCGGGTTTCAAAAGAGATCAAGCTCTAACCATTACAGATCCACCAAGGTTTGTGTTGGACCCTTCAAAAAACTCAGCCCCACATTTACCCCTCGCATTGTAACGAGCAGTGACTCATCCCACATTCAGCAGAGCAATTCCTTCCTTCAGATTTATTATCATTTGACAATTACAGGCCATCAGCCATTGACTGCTCATGTGCAAGAGGCTGAATGTCTTGCTGGCGTTTAGTGGCAGGCAGGGTCTTCAGACAGTGACACGTGATGACACCGGCATTGCCGAGATCCAGCTGACTGCGCTGAGCACTTCAGCATTGCAAGCTGGATCCAAGGGCAGACAGTTTTCACTGCAAGCAAGGCCAACTACCACTAATATTCTTTCCAAGACGTTTAAGTGTTATAAATTATTTAATAGGGATATTACAAACTTTCACACAATCACAGCATTACTGAGGTTAGGAAAGACGTCCAAGAGCATCGGGTCCAGTCTTTGACCAATCACCACCTTGTCCACTAGGCCAGAGCACTGAGTGCCACATCCACTAGTTTCTTTTAAAAATACCTTACATTTTACACCAAATACACGGAAAATAAGAGTGCAAATAACATTGAGAAAAATAGTTGCACATGAATAGAAACATCGGTTCATATAACAGGTTTTCATGGCTGCTACTTTTCTGAGACACACAACCCTTTTTTACCTATAAATAAATGTTTCCTTAGGGTTTGGATCAGAAGATCCAGTATTGTCATCCTGAGATTATTTTTTTTTTTTTTGAAGGTGAGAAGCTAAGATCAGTGCTTTGGGTATATTCTTTGCTGTGCCTCATATACATTATGGATATAAAGCCAGTATAAATAATGTCCTTGCTGCAGTAGTGATGCTAAACAAGGTAGAGGGGCTGGCTGGAGTACTGGAGCTGTAGACTATCCTCCATTGCCTCAGGGTGGGGAATCTCTAAAGGAATGTAATATTGGTTGTGCTCTGGGAGTACCACAGAGAGAAAGATCCTCATAGCTCTAATTTCTCCTGGGTCTCTGAGAAATACGTTGTAAAGAAAAGGGCTGCTGCCTTTCCTGAGAATCTCCTGTGCATTCAAGCAGATTGTTTAAATTCTTGTCCAAGAATGAAAGAAATAATAGTTAGTAGCAGTTAGTTCTTTTCCTCTGTGCATCACTGGCTGAGTATGGGCAGGTTATATTTTATTTGGTAGAGATTTTTTAAAATATACATAGTAAGTACTTCTGAGTTCCCAAATTCTGCTTTACTTTATTTTGTAGGCCAGACTGGTTCAGACTGGTTCATCTTTTCTCTTTTGTCTTATTGTAGAGCATGTCTCAATGTTTTTTGTTTTTTGGTTTTGTTTTTTTTTTTTTTTCATTTTGAACATCATTACATATGAAGTGTATGAGCTGAACCCTTTATCATTTATTTTACCAATTTGCAAGGAAATACACAATTCTGAAGCTCCATTTGCAGTTTTCAACTGAAGAGAAGATTTACAATATCCTACATCCACGGGATTATTGCAGTAATACTACAGGTAGTTTTCAGTATGATAGGTCAGGTTTTGGAAGCAGGCAACCATGAGAGCACAGAGGTCCAAGGGTTTGACACCAGAACTTGCTGGACTTCTGTATCTCACAAATCAGATACAGTAAACCTGTTTCCTTACAGCTTTTAGAAAATCAAGAGAAGGTTGCCATCTTAATACAAGATATGGAGTATGTTAATAAAGCAGTTGATAGGGTGCTTTTTTATACAAGTTGGAATAGAGTTTTGGTTGTTTGGTGGGGTTTTTTTCCTCTCAATAGAATTTTAGAAGTGGTGGGGTAAGAAACTATTTCTATAGGTTGGCTTTAAAAGAAATCCTGCAGCAGAAACTTTTTTGTTAGTTAAAAATAGCTAATCTAGAACTGTAAGTCTTACATGTAATTTCTGGCATTTCAGAAGTGAAACTAAGAGCAAAGAGTCCAGACAAGACGATCTAATACAATGAATTTAAAATATTGTTATTTTCTCTCTGGATTACAGCTCCATACTTCAGCAGATTAACAGGAAATATATAACTGAAATTAATCTCAACCTGTTAAAAACAGATTATGAAGTTTTATATCCTGTAAACTGTAAGACTTCACATTTTAATCTGACTTGCATTTTGGTGGAAGCCTGGAATCTTTTGCCATTTAGCAGACGTCAAGGGATTTAGGCCAACAAGTATGCAAATAATCTTTTGGACTCTTCAACTCCCTTCTTATGACAATTAATATATTTATTATATTTCTTTTTATATTCCGTGAGGGAATTTGATCATAAAAATGTATAGTCATTCTTTTCTTGTTTTCAACCATTCAAAGAGCATTAATCAAAACTATCCATAACCTCTTAACCTGCAGCAGTGACAATCACTGTATTCACAATGAGTCAGTGGGCATCATCAATTCCCTATGACAGCACATGTATGGATGCTCTGTTGGGACTGAGGTCAGCATGGTTCTAATTCTGTGAAATACACCATTCTAGGGATGGAAAAAATTGGAAGCAGATTCTGAACTTTCAACCCAACACACAAAAAAATAATAGGGCAGGCAATTTCCTATGGAAATTTCTGTTGCCCCAGTGTTGTGGACCGTGACTACTCTTCCTACCTCATTTGGCAGGCTACCAAAGCAGATTTACATTTCTCTACTTACAGACAGAAAGCCAGAACAGGTGATTTTTGTACAAAACACCTATCGGGACCTAACGTGGGATGATGTTTCCTTTTTGGTCCGTATGTTGCTAGGGAGATAGGCACACAATTCCATTTTAGAGAGTGCGTTGAGGAAACAAGGTTGGAAGTTAGAAAAAACCCTGGGTTCTGTTTCTGGATCTGTTGTTGATTTGCTTATTATCTCAGTCATGTGATACTCAGTGCTTCCATTTTTTTGCATACTTCCTTGGGATATTAAATCATAACTCAGAAAGGTAGTAGAAGGTTAAAGTATGTTTGAGATCCCTGGTGCTGAAAAACTCACAGCTATTGTTAAGGCCCACTGGCCTGTTCCTGCTTCATTACTGAGATGCCATGAAATTCCCATCTGTTTTATTGTGGCCTAACAATCTGTTGTTATGGTGGAGATATATAACAACAACAACTTTTGAATCTGTAGGGATGTATTTACCATTGACTAGCTGCCTTTTCAGCCTCTGAGTCATTAATGAGAAAAAGGAGGAAAAGTATCTACACTATTTTCTACCTGTGGCCCATGCACTACTGTCCATGTGCTAAGACTCAAAGGCAGACAAGCCTCTCTGGACTCCCAGGGAGGAGTTGTTTGGATTCTAAATACTAGACTAGTATTTGATTTCCACCAGCACAGCCCATCGGGCAGCTTCTCTCTTGTGCATTTCAATATTTTCTCCTCATCTATGTTTATTGTGAAAAAATCTTTCAGGACTACGCTCTGCCCACTACCCACCACCTTGTGATGTCTGTGTCGAGCCTCCCAGGGACCAGAGCTATAGAAAGATAAGCCAAGACAGTGATTTCTGGTGCTCGTTAGCAATACTCACAATAAAAGCTAGTTACCCTAATTTAGGGCTGGGAAAAAAGTACTCAGGATTAGAGCACCTCCCCTATGGAGACAGGCTAAACTGGGGCCATTCAGCCTGGAGAAGAGAAAGTTGTGTGGAGACCTTATAGCACCTTCCAGTCTGTGAAGGGGTCTACAGGGAAACCAGGAAAAAAGGGAATGGCTTCAAACGGAGAGTAGGTTTAGATTAGATGTTAGGAAGAAATTCTATACTGTGAGGGTAATGAGCCACTGGCACAGGTTACCCAGAGAAGTTGTTTTCAAGGCCAAGTTGGATGGGGCTTAGAGTGGAAGGTGTCCCTGCCCGTGGCAGGGGCTGGAACTACATGATCTTTAAGGTCCCTTCCAACCCAAAACCTTCTGTGATTCTATGATTCTGTTATGGTGGTGCTTAGGATAAAACATGTTCTGCATGTTGGCTACTTGCAATACATGAGTGGCTCCTGGTGCCATGCACTAACTTGCTACTTGAAAATTCTGGCTGAATAAAGACCATTTATCCATACAGAATAAATGAACAAATGAACTTACACATTTGTCCACAAAGTTTCTGAAGAGATTATTGTGAGGTCTTTTGCTTTTCTTGTTTGCCCACTAGGCAGACTGTCCTTGTGCCAGCTGCCTCATCAGCTTGTGCCTCCTCCTTCTTCTTCAAATATAACAATTTCTTCCCATCAACAATTTAATGTCATTTTCCCTTTCATATCTGGAAAGCCCTGCATGCTCCTGTGTTTTCTCTCTTTTCCTACATATCTTCTTCCATCCTTGGCCATACATTCTTTTCATTACCATGTTTGTAGGAATAAAAGAGTTTGATTCACTATTATAGCTGTGGGAATTTGGCTAATAGTTTCACATTTTTTCACAAGAATCAGTGAGGAATCAATTCCTTGTTCCCCGAAATGCAGTACATTAGGAGGAAAATATGAAACTTATTAATGTGCAGTGAAAAGTTGCTATCCATTTCCTTCCTGGAACCACCCCAAAAGATGCAGGGGGGTGATGAAGTCTGGCAATATGTGGGTGTTTCCTGTCTTATAGAGGGAATCCACCATGGGAAAAAGGGCTTCATGCTGAGCTTTCAGAATAATAGAGCAGCATATGTGTTTGTAATGTGGAAGCTCTGTTAGGCATTTCCCTTTCCAAAGCAGTGTGTTCCATGCCAAGCACACACCGAGTAAACAAACAAAGGATGAGTGTAACTCTGCATTAAAATCATGCAATGTTCCCACAAGTGAACTTCTCTTTGCTATAGGACTGACCTGTATGGAGATACACAGTAAAGTATAGCAAATGTTTACTTTCCATTAACATGTTTAGGCTTCTCCTGATGATAATCTTGATTACAAAAACTGTGGTTGCTTTCCTCACTCAGACATCTGTGCTACCGTGTGGTTTTCATCCAGTTGAAGTTACACATCATTAACCACAAGTTTGCTCTTAGGCCTTTGATTACATGGATGCTCGTCACTCCAGTAACAAACCCATTGCAGAATCAGCTTCCAGACTCTGCCCACGCACAGTCTCCCTGTTACACCCTTACACACTCACCTGATTCACGGAAAGATTAATATATAAAGCAAGAAATTGCTGGGCTATTGAAATGTGCCCTATGAAAACTGTTTCCTTCTCTCCAAGGAACTATAAATCTGTGGGGAAGGGAGAAATTATTCGAAAAAGGGTTTAGCCCCTATGAAGACACGTATTCTAATAAGAGGCCACTCTCCATATAATCACATCTGTCTGCAGAAGGTTTTCCTTTCTTTATGTGTTTCTGCCCTATTGTCCAAGAATTTTATTGAGGAATACTTTTTATGGCTGGTTTTGGTTGGGAGAAAGGGGGTCACTGTCACATTGCTCTGCAGCCGTGGTTCCAGGCTCTGCTCTGCTGTCACTGCACACGTGTGAGCGCACACATCTCAGTGATGAAACACAAACTTCTGTTTACACGTTCCATAGCTGGGAAAACCTTTTTCTCCCAACATAGGAGAAACATACAGTGTTTGTATGATCAACCTAGACTAAGCACATTCATTAAGACACCGAAAAACAGCCAAATAGGAATTTTCCTAGAGAGTTTGAAGACTTGGAGAGACTACTGCTTTTTCCATATTAATGGTTTCAGCAGTTCAGTGGCGATGAAAAATTTTTGCAAGTCTTCTGTGACTTTGAAATCTGAGACTCTGACCAAAATTTGCTCTTATTATTGAACTTTTATTCAGGAATTTGACTCTGGGTCTACATTGTAGGGGCTCGGCCTGGTCATCAGCTCTCTGGGAACCAGGGTTCTGGGAATGGCAGTGGCTCCCCTGGGATGGCAGGGCCCATCCCATCACCCCAGCCAGGAGCAGGATCCGAGCTGGAGTGGTTTAAAATGCCAGAATTGTGACTGTGACAGCTAGTGGCTTCTACCTGCAGCAGGAAAGATTTTGAATCATTAGGTCAATTTGTCCAAAAGACTGTTGTAACCAACCTATATTAAATGAACAGACATGACCATGGCAGTCTCTGCTTCTTCCAAACTTTCATCAGAAGGGGCAATCTCTTTCTAATCATTGCAGTATGACTCAGTTTTCTGCACTTCATGTCCTGGGGAATCGATCTGAAAAGATCTTACTACCCCTAAAAAATAGGATTACGGAGTTTTTCAGTTTTGTTATTTGCACAGTTCTCCTTTGACACATGCTGGCACTGTATTTCATACGACAACAGCTTTGTGATAAAAGAACTTAATATTAGCCCTAAAATCACATTTCTTCAGCAGTGTATCACACAGCTCCTGGACCACACTGAAGCCATGGCAGGCAGACCTCATCTCTGATAACTGGCAATTAACTCAAACTGAAAACTTGATTCTCAAGGTTTATGAAAAAAATGGGGGGAAAAAGACCATCAGCTCCCTTCCTCTGTAGAAACACCCCACTGTCCTGCTCATGTCTGCTGGTACTGCCTTACAGTCTACTATGAATACGCTGTCTGTCCATCTTATTATTAAAGAAAGTTGCCAAAAGGGTCTCAGACCTACTTGGAGCCAGGTGTTACAAGTAAGATATCTCTGATGGGTTTTCTTAACTTGGTTTTTGACACTACAAGGAGAGCTCTTTATGCTTTCCAATCTGCCAACGAGAGCGAAGCCATACTCTTGCTTGCACAGGTGGTAAAACCAAGATTCAGTGAGGTCCACAAAGCCTCCAGAGATGGGGAAAACCAGATAGGAAATCGAAATCTGCACCCAAGACTAGTGCTCCAAGCACCCAGAAGAAAGAGAACAGCATGTTGTTACAGTAAGGAATGTAGTTTCTTCTTCCTCACCCCGTTTTTCACACTTGTGGGAGAAACAAGTGAAGAAAACTATTGGGATGGCTTCTCAATTATGCCAGGGTGCTGAGAAGCTGTAAGAAAACAGAACATACAATTTTTAGTCTGATAGCCTAACTTTGATAGATACAGGGTTTTGTGTCTGGCTGTCCTGTGCTGACAGCATGAGGGAAAGTTTTCATATATCCTAGTCTGTGACCCCTAAAATACAAAAAGATAACATTAGAAAGGGATAACAGCTTGCTGTCAGAATTGAACTGGCTGTTAAATGTAATTTAGAAATACGCATTGTACAATCTTTGTGATTAATAGAAATAATGGGAAAAGAGAGCCTAAAAAAGACTTCTCTGGGAACATTAGAAATTCAGCTCTAGTCCCTCTAGGCTCTGTGAATGACTTGGAACAGCCAAAAGTGTATTTACCAGTATGTGTTTTCACTGCTATTAAGCCAATCAAGTAAAACATACTGAAACTCAATTAGCAACATTATTCTGTTAATGCATTGTCATTGGCAGTGTTTTGCACTACCCAGCGGCTTCTCAGAAAAATTTCTCCCCTGAATCTTGGAAGAAGGCCTTCTCGTGCCACAGGCACTGCCCTTTGTTGGATTCAGCACTCTCCTTCATCCTTAGCACAGATCCTGCCCCCCTGGATCCAAGCAATGGGATCAGTTACACGTGTTCCTGAAACGCCCTGCAATGAACACAATCCTGTTTATTTCAGTGAGAGCATTTATGTGAGCAGGGAACTGAAAAACAGGACCCTTTTGGGGCAGACACCTTTCTCAACACACTCCTAAGTTGTTTACTCTGTGAGCAGTCCATTCTTCTACTGAAATGACAAAGTAGTTCATAGAAAATAAAAAGATCTGATTGCCAAAGAAAATAGTGGTTAATGGGAAATTCATAGTGAGAAGAGCAAACATCAGGAGAAAACTCATCTCATTTTTCATTGTGGAAGGTCCTCGTTTTAAAACCATAAAATGCAGTGCATAGCTTTGGGAAAATATAAGACCCATATTGCATTTGTGTCTGCCTGTCATCCATTAGAAACTGATTTTATCATTATATTTTTTTCTCATAGCAGTAGTTTCTGCCACAGTGAGTACCTTACTGCTGCTTTCAAAAATATTTTTTATGCTGTAGAAGAAATCAAGCAGCACTGGGAAATTCTCACTCTTACTGGTTTTAAAGCACAGGGTATATAAGCTTCAGCAGATCCTTTCAGAAGTGTCCCTCAGTTATTTAAATTTAGGGATGGGGGTGGGGACAGTAAAATTCAAATGGAACCTTGATGATTTCTTGACGCTTGACCCATTGGGAAGGGAGAGAAATTTACACCTGTGATAATACAGGTCACTTCTACTTGTTTTTGGACACGTAATGGGTTCTTACTGTCATGTACTTTCTAAGCAATGGTTCAAACACCATATGCATTCATATGCTTCTACTATTTAGAACCGGGTCCTGACAGGTTTTTTTGCATTGAGTATGCACCTAATCAGTGAATTCCCCAGGAATTCAAGTAAAAACTTGAGGAATAATGTCTGAGTGACTGAAGGTAGCAGAATTGGGATTATTCTTTTTGAAAAGAAAAACCAAAACATCCCAGATCTTTCAGGTAACTACTCTGGGCTTGGGAGTTTAGTAAAGGTGTATATCAGAATGTATAGGCTTCTGGTTAAGGGCCAGCTGCTGCAGGCATCAGAAGGGCCATGTCCTCTGAAAACATATTTACCAATAGCCTGTTGGTTGTGCTCTGCCCAACGCAGTGCTGCGGCTTGTCTTGTCTCAGTTACCCAAATGCCAGAAGGGATTGCTGCTCCTTAAGTCTGCTTCCTTTTAAGTCTGTTTGACAAGTTCAATCTAGATGCAAAACTGGACCATGTATTGAAGGGAAAGCTGAGGTTTATTTACCTCAACTAGTTTCAAAAAAACAAAGTTACGAAGACCAAGTTGCATGGCTTTTATCAGTAGCTATTTCTCCTGTATTTCCACTTCAAAAATACCAGAGACAATGGAAGAATACAGGTGAAAAAAGAAATCTGCTGGAAGCTCTACTGAATATCATGGGGAATATCAAAAAATTAGAAAGGTGATGTTTTCTATGTTTTTTACAGTTTATGTTTAGTTTATGTTTCCATGATGTAAAAAAGGCTATTAAGTGAGTTCAGCATGAGAGATTCTCTTTCAGCATTTGAGCTGATTTAGTTAACACAAGTTGAGAACATATCTTACTTTCTTCTGACAGCATACCCTGGAATATATAAACTCAGAAATAATGTGGGGATTTTGCTGAGACACAGTCTAATGGGTGTTTATTTCAAATTCTTACGTGAAGAGCTAGAAGTGTAGAAATTTTAACGAAACCTTGTTGATCTATACAGAACATGAGGTGCTGAAATTGAAGTCGTGTGTTAACAAAATCAAGACAAAAATTACTTTTAAACAATAGTGTAGAAACCCTTATTATTTGCTCTAATAGCTCATTTTCTTGTCTCTTGTGCAGTTATGGTTTCATTACCAGTCCAGCAGGATCTGAATCCCTAATGATCAATAGCATGGAAGGAAAAACCTAAGTGGCCTTAATATATATGACAGCCTAGCTTTGGTGAAGCCTTGGAGAGCATCCCAAATATAAATAAAGAATTAAAAGAATTGCAGGAAAAGCTTTGCTCTGACTTAAGGCCAACATCCCTTTCTTCACCCAACAGCTCTTAAATATGCGGCTTAATTTTTTTCCAAAGCATTACATTGCTATGCAACATTTGCTTTTGGTGATAGTCTCCAAACAACATCACATTTATTTCCGTGGTGTCAGGTAAAGGAAATTTTCCAGGTCAGACATTTGTATGTTGGCTGACTACTAAGCCATCAATTAATTAATTAAAGAGGTGTTTCCTTATCACTTGTGACAAATTATTACTGATAATATCAGGAAGAAGAGAGTTGGTGGGGAGCTGCCATTTTGTGATCCATCGTGTTTCTGACTTTCCTTCTGCTCTGTGTGCATCCTCCTGCAAGTAGATGCTCTTGTGTCATTACTGATACATTTTTCACACAGGCTGCAGTCTTGGTCTTTGCTTGCAGCAGCAACCATTGTATTTCTGTATTTTCTGCCTTGTTTCAGGGGTCAGCAGGCTGCAGATTTACATGCCTTGCTCTGTTACGCAAAGAATGTATATTCACTAGACAAAAAAAGTCGACAAAAAAGAAGAGACTGTCTTGTAACTCTCATGTAGATAAAAGGAGCTGAATTCTTCTACATTAATTACGGCAGTGTTCAAGGATGAGGAGTCTCCATGGCAACCTTATTGTCATATGGCACACATAAAGCTCCAAGTATCCCATGAAACTACTATTTACCTTTTTAAAATACTGATGGACAGGGGAAAATACATATAAATGTGTTTCATTGAACATTAATACATAGCTGTGTCCATAAATAACCAGAACAAATCTGAGGGCTTCATTGCTGGGATTTTTTTTAATCAGTCTTTGCATGTGTGAAACTTTTATTCGCGAGAGTGCTGCTTAGGACCTGCACGAGGACTCCAAGGTCAGCCATGTCCTTGCATGAGGAGCTTCCTTATTCTACTTATTAACTGCATCTCGAATTATCCTTGTAGGGGGAGAAGAGCTATTGTTGAGCCCTGTCAGGGAGCACATCTGCTGGGACAGGAACCTACCAGAAGCAAGTCAGAGCAGAAAATGAGAGATACCCACTTCCCTTCCCCAACAGTTTTCAGCAACAGCATTTTTGTTCCTTCTTCTTTTCTCCCTGGCAAATGAAGACCTGTAGGCCTGGTACCAGTGTAGGGCAAACTGACAGAAGCTGCACTAAAACCCAAATTCATAAATGCACAGACAAATATGACATTGGAGAAGATCCCTTTTTTTTTTTTTTTGGAGACAAGGCATGCCTCACAAATCCGCATGAGCCGTATGAAGTGGATTGAGGGAAAGGAGCACACAGACAGGCATCAC
Organism: Oxyruncus cristatus; assembly: GCA_013399855.1. Lineage (NCBI taxonomy): Eukaryota > Metazoa > Chordata > Aves > Passeriformes > Cotingidae > Oxyruncus > Oxyruncus cristatus. The sequence goes on along the minus strand of VXAY01000900.1, from coordinate 112,098 downwards.
AGGCTCATGGTCTACTTCATCTCCAGAGGGCTTTCAGTAAGATCTCCTCCTCCTCCCCAAGCAGAAAGATCTTCAAGAGACTCACTTGTTCCAGTCTGAAAAGAGAAAGTCCTCTCATGGATTAATACTTTACTAAAAAGCAGGAAACAAAAGGTAGGAACAAATGACATTTTTGCAAAAAGGGAGAAATTGTTGCAGGAATTGGTGCCAAGACCTCTGCTGTCTAACCTATCCCTAAAAAAATTAGTAGAGAGTTCATTGTCAATTTGCAGATGATACTAAATGTTTCAGGGCAATGCTCAAAAGAAAAGAAAAAAGTCAACTGTGACACACTGCAGAATGTTCTTAGATGAATGAAGGGTGAATAAAGCGGCATATTCACTGTTTGTGAGGTGATTCACAGGAGGAAAAACAGCCCTTGCTTTGCATATAGAATGATGGGCTCTGAACTAGCAATTACCATTCAGAAAAGAGATCTTGGAATTATAATAAATAGTTCTGCGAAATGTCAGCTCGAAGCTTGGCAGCGGTCAAAAAAGCAAATAGAACAGGGAACAAAAGCACAACCATCACTAGGCTGCGGTGCAGATGTAGATGGTTGCTGCATCCTCAGTAGGATGCATAACCTTCATCCCCCCACCTCAAGAGAATATGAAACTATTAGAAAAGGTGCAGCAGAAGATAACACAGATGGTTGAAGTGTGGGGCTTCCATAAAAAAAGATTAAGCTGAGTAGAAGCCTTCAGCCTTTTAGATAAATGACCTTTTTGATATGTATAAAGCCATGATAATGCCAAGGTAAATAAAGGATGATTATTCACTCCTTCCCAATATAAGGACAAAGGGGCATCAAATGAATCATGAAAGCAACAGGCTCAAAGCAAACAAAAGGAGTCACCTTCGTGTACAGTTCCTAGCTCAGGTGGAACCCCTTACAGCTGGAGGCTGTGAGTGCCATAGACCTTCTCAGGTGTCCAAAAAGAAATTCAGAAATACTCATACGAAAAAGGTCCTTCAAGGGTTATCAACAAAGCAAGTCTGAGACTAAGAGTGAAGAAGCATTTGCAGTGGGGTTTTGTCTCTTCCTTAGGGTGTAGATCCCGTACACCTTCTTAGTCACCAACAGATGTGGTATTAGAGCAGACATTCCCCCCAGTTCTTAGGTTGAACCATTAGAACTGGGCTAATACAGACATTTAGCAAGTTTTCCTCTGGCAAACATGGAACTGTGCTTTCTATACAGACACTTAGGCCATCTTTATCTCAGTTCTCTATATATTTGCTTTTAAAAGTTATCATCTGTCCCTAAACACTCTTGATACTTGAACTACAAACGCAGCCTATTCCTTTCCTGACTATTGAAGGATATTCCTGAGCTCCTGGTGCAATTCTTAAACAAAACAAGAGAAGAACTCCTTTCAGCTGTAAGTTCTCACCAGATTTGGCCCTATTTCTGGTTTTGGATTCCTTTTAATTACTATTCTTTCATGTTTGGGTAGAAACCAACAATTGTTACCCTTTATTCAAGAGACTAGGAAGTTTCCATCTTGGGTAAATCCATATTTATTCCAAAGTACTAGAGCAAAATTTCTCCCACCAGAGCTATTAGTAAATCAGCTAAGTATGTAATTAAACTTTTTTAAAGCATATTGTGTACTCAGAATGACAATACAGAAGTTAATCTAGTCTGTCTGGTAAATAGACAATTTTACCTTTTATTCAAATTTTATTCAAATTTATTCAAATTTTTATTTACCATCTAAGAGAGTCATTCAAGTTCATTAAATTTTCTGCAGACAGTACTGTTGTTCATCTTTGTATTGTTTCATTTATTCAACTGAATTGAATGCATAGTTTTAGTGGAGTGTACACGAAGAAATATATGCTATCCAACATGACATGAAAGTCTCAGTTGTATAAAAAAATTGCATCCAGGGTACATTGCTTACCTTCTGCCTGTTTCTGCCTCTCTTAGGACTGCTCCAAGCTTCCAAAATCTCTACCATGAAGCTTATATCAGCATTTTGACAATTAATAAAAATCTGCCAAAATACAGGAAGGATATATAAATATATGGTATTTTCATCCCGAGTAATAACAAATATGTAATTACAGCTCATAGTAGTTGAATGTGGAAGCTTTACACTGTAGGAAAAAAACATCCCAGCTTTTCCCTTTGTTTTTAGGACCATTTTATGGAATCTTTTATGAACTCAACTCCTCCTCATTAAGCAAATACTTGCACATGTTTTATTCCTTTGAAGTGAACCAACAACTGGCACAGGTTGCCCAGAGAAGCTGTGGCTGCCCCATCCCTGAAAGTGTTCAAGGCCATGCTGGACGAGGCTTGGAGCAACCTGGGATAGTGGAAGGTGTCCCTACCCATGGGAGGGGGGTGGAACGAGATGAGCTTTAAGGTCTCTTCCAACCCAAACCATCCTGGGATTCAGTGACTAAGGATGGGTTTAAGAGCCTTACTTAAGCATGTTCTCAGATTATATCAGTTTTGGAAACATCAACACTAAAGGTGATCTCTTTTAAATATTTTCTAGAGACTTTTAAAATGTCTTTATCACACTCTTCTTGTGCAAGGTATGCAATTTAAAAATGCCTTACAATGCACCTTAGATAGTGTATTTTTTCTATAAAATCTACAGGATCACCACCTAAATGGATTGGTCCAGGAGCAGTTATTTGCAAAATTAAATAATCTGGTAAAAGTCACATCTTTTAGGTGTTGATCCACCAATGTTCCTACACACACAAGCTTCTACACACAAGCTTAACTTTACCAAACAACCAAAGAGGTAAGTTTGGTAGTAGAAGATATATTGAGACAATTCACAGAAAAATAAAAAATAAGGGTTTGCATATTTTTAGTTTTGTATAGAAGAAGAGTAAGCCCAAATTGACAAATGCCCACATTCATCATATCCCAGAAGCCTGTAAATGGCTTACAACAATTAGTCAAGTACTTCATTGTCAGAAGGAAGAAAAGCAGCTACTTCTGACAAACAACTAAAATATCAAATGAATTTTTTACAGGGATTTTTTTAAGGTTTCTGTGGAACACATAATTTAGACAAGAAGCATCTTAAAACTAGGAGGATGGTGGTGGTGGCCTTTGTTGCTGAATTTGAAGAACAGACCGAGCAGAAAACCCTGGGCTCAAAGAATGGCTATAAAAAAAAAGCAGCTCTTGTAGGAAACAGAGCCAAGCCTATTAAAAGCTGCAAAATGACCTCTGTTCTGGAAAATGTGGAGGATGCTGATTCTCTCTCTTCCTCCAAATAATAACCTTGGATACATTTAGCTATCTTCCAGCCTTCAGACGTGGATGCTACCATGAACTATGCATTCACTCATGCAGCATATTCTTTTATCCTGATATAATAATGGAAAAAACAAAAAAAGCCTTTTTTTTTTTTTTTGGCATTCTCTGTTGGCAAGTGACTAAGATTTTTCTTCTTTGAATTTTAGCTATGATATTTCTTACTATAGCACAATTTCATCAGCAATCTTTGTGTTATTAAAAAAAAAAATCACATTTCTTTCACCATCATGCTGAAAAAGCCAGAAGCGTTTCACATTTAAATGTATTTAAATGTAAAAAATTTATTTAAAAATTTATTTAAAAAATTTATTTAAATTTTTTACACCTAGAATTCTACAAATTCTACATCTAGTAGAATTTGAATCATAATATATCCACAGATGATACAAATTCCCTGCTACTGCAGATTCTGTTGATGGTATTCAATGTAGTTCACAAAACAACAGTGAACTGAGCACCCTGTGGGTAGCTGTTATTGTCCAGGTTAATTTATGGTTTGATAAACAAGGAATACAAAGGTTAGGGAGCTCACAAAGGAAATCCTTGCCTCTTCCAAGAATATCCCACATTTTCGCTTTCAGCCCTCTGTTCCCGTTATTCTTCCTGTTTCTCATTGTGGCTCCCAAAAAGTAATTGGGATTTGATATTTGATCCTGTGGTTCCACACCTTCCCCGCTTATGAGTTTCGAGTTTTGTTTTCCTGAACTTTGCATCTTCTACAAGCTTTGTGCATAAACATCATGAGCCAGATCCTCATTTCCTGCAGACTGATGTAACTGCCCCGATTTCAGCGGCTCTCTGGCAGTTTGCAACAGCAAACAGAGGCTATAGAAGTGAATTCCAAAAATAAATGGCATGTTTCAAATTTCTTCCATGAATTATGTCGGTTTTTTTTTTTTTAATCGGAATGCTCAAGCAGGATTTATCTAACCCTCAGTAACACTGACTTTTTTTTTTAAGGGTATTTTCTTTTTTTCCTTTTCTTTTTTGGCTTTTTATTATGCAAGGTAGCATCATGCCCTGTAAGGATGATGTCTCAGTCAGACGGGAGTCAGGATATCTCTGTTTCCTGAAGAGGTCACTCCTTGACTGCTTGTCATACAGACACAGATATTATTGACCAATAGCACTGCCTTTAGGAAGGAAAAACAGTATTTCTTTTGGGAATTATAGTTATGAACATGTATCTATTATATGTGCCAACTTACTTTTTAATAAAATTTTAATGTTTTAGTAAAAAAATGACACCATCCAACTGGTGTAATGCCATGGTTATAATTAAGTAGTCGACATCTTATCCAGATAGAAAAATTTTCTGTTCTGGATAGAGAAAATAACATTGTGTGATAATAATCTGCAAATCCAAATTTTCATTGACAATCACTTTATTGTAACTAATGACATGTAAACCTATTCATAGGCTCTGGAATATATTTGAGATTACTTTTAGTCATTGGTGCCTTTTTTTTTAATCAGTGTTGCATTACTAGCTGAGTATACAACCAAATTTAAAGGACCTTTGGAGAAGATTTTCAGGAGAAGAATTGATTAAAAACGATCTTTCATAGCTTCAGTTTTCGACCTGATTTTTTTGAAGTGACCCTCATTGGTCATCAACCAGTCCCAGTAATTATCTCTGAAAACTGTAAACAGGTGACTGGAATTTTAAACTCGAGCTTTATCGCTGAAATGTCTGACAGGAAGAGAAACAATGAGTACAATGTGAAGGCAGGCATTTTAGACAGGGCCTCCTGACAGAGCAAAGGCAATGGGAAGGATATACTTATTCTATGTGTTGTGCCTTGTGTACACATCTGGCCCAATTTTTGCTGTCGGAAAATCACCCAACCAGGAAAGTTTAAAAGAAAAGGAAGCAAGGGTTAACTCAGAGCAGTTTCCCAGTCCTCCACACCAGGCAATCCTGCCAATTCCCAAGCCAGAACAAGATGAGGGGATAGCAGGAGCCAAATGGCAGCATAGATGTGTAATGAGGTGGCTCCTTGTGGAGGAAGTTGTGGTTTAAGATGTTTGCAGGACTGAGCTCAGTTACAGCTTGTCCATATTGACATAAGGCCATTGGTTTTCATGGGAGTTGCCCCAAGCTGGTGGGAGACTCCAGATAGCCTTCCTGTAAGTGGATTACGATTCCATTGGTTTGTTCTTGGTAAAATGCCAACCTCTCAAATTTAGCAAATGGACAAGCTCGGTGCCGAAGAGCTGCAAAGAAACAGTTTTCCAACAGAACAGATTTTTAGCCACTCAGCATCAATACACGGATAGAGAGATTCGCTATGTCCCTTCCTCCTTCATGTCCCACCTTCCTGGGGACCATAAGTAAGCCTGCACAGTGTTGCTTTCACGATTCAGTGAGGACAAAGGTCTGTGCTGCAACAGTCTCACATGCTGACACATCTTGGTGTCTAAATAGGAGCTTCAGAAAGAATGGCCCTGCAGGTGAGGGCTGAAGCACTTGATAAAATGTCACCCCTACTGCATCCATGCATGTGGATTAATAAAGGAGAGCTCACTTTTTCTCTACCCTTTATAAAAAATAGTTATTAATTGTATATTTGGTAACCACTGTGTGATCCATTATAACAGGATATTTCTGGAGAGATGCAACTAAATCCAAATGTACATGGAGATACCTTCCCTTCTGATTAAATTAGGAATCTCTTGTCTTAGCTCCTACAATCCAATTTACCAAGTCTTTCATCACTCTGAAAAGAATTCTTTTAGTTCCAAACCAGAATGTATATGGCTTGATTATAATGGCCCCTCCCTTATGATTATAGGCCTGTGCTGTTCCAGCCCTTTGCTTTTCAGTTCCACATCTTGTGTCACCCGCCACATGACGAACTTTGCAGAGTACAATTAACAGCTGTTGTGCTGTTGGCAAGGGTGACATTGCATGCAAACTGCCTCCCTATTCAAAAGAAAAAACTTTTTAAAATGTTAAGAGATTGAAAATCTCTCACTCCCAAAGTTAAGGCATACAATGGAAATGGTATTTCCAATGCGCCACTGCTTGAAAAGGGATCACCTGAACTGTTATGGTAGCTTTTTTCCTCTTCAAAAAATATTTCTTAACAAAAGCCTCTGAGCCTTGATCTCTGTAGGAGACAACAGGACCTCCAAAGATCCAAGTGCCTGGAAAGAATAAAGAAGGTACATTTGTCACTTGTTTGACATGTTGTTAGTAATGGTATTTTTTATTCCACGTGGCTGGCTATTTTTGTCTGTTTGTCAGAACTCAGGCCCATTGCCTGTGGGTGTCTGTGTGTCTGTATGTGCTCAAAAATATCTGGGATCCCCAGCACAGGAAGGACATGGACCTCTTGGGTCCAGAGGAGGCCACCAAGATGATCAGAGGGATGGAGCACCTCTGCTATGAGGAAAAACTGAGAGAATTCAGATCGTTCAGCCTGGAAAAGGGAAGGCTTTGGTGTGGCCTAATTGTGGCCCCCCAGTACCTGAAAGGAGCCCACAAGGAAGATGGAAAGAGTCTATTTACAAGGGCCTGGAGTGACAGGGCAAGGGGGAATGGCTTCAAACTGATAGAGAGTTTGGATATCAGGAAGAAATTCTTCCCTGTGAGGGTGGTAAGGCCCTGGCACAGGTTGCCCAGGGAAGCTGTGGCTGCCCCATCCCTGGCAGTGTTCAAGGTCAGGTTGGATGGGGCTTGGAGCAACCTGGAAGGTGTCCCTGTCCGTGGAACGAGATGATCTTTAAGGTCTCTTCCAACCCAAACCATCCTAGGATTCTATGGTATATATGTATATATATGATACATATGCACATACGTGTGCATTTAGCATATTACTAGGAAGAAAAAGAACATGTTTGTGTCTTTTATATGGGGGTTTTAATTTCTGTGTTCATCCAGAGTGTGGTGGTAAGGTATGGCTAGCGTTGTCTTAACTTTCTCACCAGAACTTGGGGATGAAACCAGTCTAGCTAATATTTCCAGTGCTGTATTCAGGATGTCATTCAGGACTGCACTTAAAGGAGGAGCTCAGGATCATTTAGATTCAAATCTTGATTCTGTCACTGGTTTCTCATAGTAGATTAGAAAAGTTCTGTAACGTAGTTTCTCCATCTTATTTTCTTAACAGACCAGGGAGCAAAACACCACAGTAAGAATACTGAAAATACTTCTATTCTAACATCCTCTACTTCAAGGGGCTGATACAATTTGCTTGCATAGAGCATTGAAAATAGGATACACAAGTTGTTCAGCTGAGCTTTTTTGGGAAGCTGAAAAACATCTAGCCATTGTGAAGATGTGTTTTGTCCCCACATTTTATTAACACAAATCACTTGTTTCTATTGCCAGTTCTAGGGAATTAGCAAGCTGCCAAGGTGCTAATGAACATACAGTCTGAATAGTATTTCCAGTGCTACTGGCCAGGCTGATGAGGAACACTGGTGAATGTAGATGGTGCTGTCTTGACCCTTCTCTCTGCCTTCAACTTGAAGGAGCTCTACCCTGATCCAAAACATTTGTCATCTGCTTTAACTGAAAAAATTAGAACATTTTGTTTTGTTTTTCAATGAAAGCACTCCGCCACTTCTGAAAGCATCCTTACATGAGACAGAGAAATAGCCAAAGATTTTCTTCCACGTCCTGAAGTTGCTCAAGGAAGAGCAACGTCCTTTTGACTAGAGCAATTTTAATAATGAAGATAATAAAAGTGGCCACCTTCAAACATGTGGCTTTGGGCTTTTCATAGTTGTAGAATTGTGATTATGGTCGTTCAGTTTTTTTCTCTTCCCCATGTCACCAACTCCTCATCTACTACTGCTGTCCCTCATATCAATTTATATAAGAATTTGAGGTGTAGACATACAGGCAAGAAGAATTTCAAAAAGCAAGGTACTGAATCCAGCTAACAGGGACTCAGGTCTTTCTTGTGTGATAGTTTAATAGACTAATGTTATCAAATGCCACTCTTGTCTCAATCCATGGAAATAGGACACTGAAGGGAATGACCAGGGCTTGTTACCATAGAGTATCTGTTAGGCTATTGACATTCCACCACTGTTCCCATGAGCAGCATGTTGGACTGCCATGTTTTTGGATAGGCTAAGTCTGTATTCCTATTGCTTCAAAAGGAAAAGTTAATGCAAGTATTCCTGTCAAGTCATGCAATACTAACACTGGGAGCCCCATACATTTTGTTGTAACCATGAAGATCAAAAGGATGTTATACAAACACTGGCCTTTTAAAAATAACTATATTTGCCCAAGCAAATATGTTAAGAATATAGCACTACAAATGACTACCTGTTCCAACCCTTACAACTATTGACCAGGGACTAAAGGATCCGCAGAATAACTATTTTCTCCCTCCTAAATATAGAATAACTATTTCCTCCTTTCTAAATACAAAAAACTACAATTCCTATCTACATGCTCCTCTTCATTTGCCACCAGTCTTACCTGGTTTCTGCTTCTTGCTATTTCATCTTTATTCAAGCAAGTAAGTGTAGTAATTTGTAATCCAGTTCACCAGCAAAGTGAAATGAATAATCACTAGTCTGGTGTTTGTTTCCCTGAAACATTTTCCTACACAGATCTTCTTAGGGAAGACAAAAAGTAAATTTAGCTATGTTTTTCATTAAGTTCTCTGAAGGTCACAAATACCAGCCAAGTATCAGTACTTACAATAGATGCTGATACAGGAACTTGAGGCTGCTCACCCTGTGTGCTGGATGCTGCAGGAAAAGGTGACATTTGGCTGTTTGCACTGTACATTCCTTTGGAACAATAATTTCAGTAGGTGCATTATATGGGGGGGGGGGGGGGGGAAAATCCCCAAATCCAGAGACCTTCCTACCACCCCTTCATTCGGCTCTTATCATACATGCTAAATAACAAACTGAGATAATACAGAATGTGTTGGGAAAGCAGAGGTAGAACAGACTTTGTGAAGAAAATGCACCATACCAGGGTTCTTTGGACTCTAATGCATCCTTCACCAGCAACTGCTGGTCCAATGAAGTCTTTTTTTTAACCTATCCTCAACATAAGCTTTTCAAATCCCACTCAGCACTGAAAGCTGGAGGCACCTGGCCATGCTCCGAATGATTCTGTCTTAAACTAAACAAGCATTCTGTTTGGAGAAGAAACTTGAAGTTCACTGAGCTCATTGCTTCTTAAGTGAGGATATTCACCTGCTTCTCACAAACAGTTCTTTAATTTTAGCCTCTACCATGTCTTCAGAGATCTCGCTTTGTTTGAACTGAATCTGATAGAGGCAAACACTTCCTATGAAGTTTACGGTGATACATACCTGCAAACAAATCAACTTGATTAAAGAGAAGATAATATGTAGCATTTTTAAACACTTCCTGCAAGTATTTTATATAATTTTAAAATTCTAGGAAATTCTTTGATGTTGCACCCCTGAATGAATGTGAGAGAGAGCTTTAAGTCACATTAATGGTTCCTTGAATCCTGGGCTGCTTGATTTTTCCGAAGTCATGAAACTACGTATTAGAATAATCCTAAATTTTGGCTGCTGGTAATAGCCTTTGACAAACTCTGGGGATTTGTTGGTTTCTGGGATACGTCACTTTTCCTGACTCTCAGATCAAAAAATCACAGAATCATTTAGGTTGGAAAAGACTTCCAAGATCACTGAGTCCAACCTGATCACCACCTGGTCAGCGAGACCAGAGCACTCAGTGCCACGTCCAGTTGTTTCCTGAACACCTCCACAGATGGTGACTCCACCACCTCCCTGGGCAGCCCCTTCCAATTTCTTCCATGAAGAAATTCTTCCTTGTGTGCAACCTGAATGTCCCCTGGTGCAGCTTGAGGCTGTGTCCTCTCCTCATGTCATTTGTTGCCTGGGAGAAGAGTCCAAACCCCTCCTGGCTACAATCTCCTGTCAGGGAGTTGACTTTGGTACAGAGCTCTCCACAGGGTTTCAATTCTTTCCAGCAAAATTGAAGGTTTGGCTGTTCATTTAAAATGTTCTGTAGAAGGAATGTGAAAAATAACAAATATCAAGACACTGATGAGATATTTTAACTTGGTAATGAGCTTGTTGCTCATCCCCTCACATATCTTCCTCACTGTCACAATAAAAAAGGATGCTGTTCACAAAAATGTATCATTGTGCTCTTAAACTATGTGCAGGATGAAGTTTTAAAAATTAAACTCCCAAAACTTAAAAGAAAAGAAAAAAGAGGAGCATTAGTCAGATGGCATGGTAGCTGTCTTGGTACCTTGTATGTTGATAGTTAACTGACTTCAATCAATGATTTAATGTCATGACTGTTTAATGACTAATGCTTTCAAAAGGACATAAGTTTGGACGAGTTCTTATATTCCTGATTTTGATCCATACATCCTCAAAAGCAATATAAGCATTTAAGAAAGACCATTTAATTACTCAGATTCTGAATTCTCACACCAAATGGTGAAAAAAATAAAATTGATTTATTGGGAGAGGAATTGAAAGAAAAAAACCTCAATGCTAATGCCTAAACGGGCAATATTTTTGGGAAAAAGAGAAGGCAAGTACGTATTTTTTTTCATGTTATAGTCAACAACAGTGTATGTGTAACTATGCCAATCTACAATAAACCTAATACTAATGGAGTAGTCTGGAATAGACATGGCACTCTGTCAAAGGAGGATAGAGTTTGATGTTAAAAAATCCATTTAAATATTGCATTAGTATTCAGGCCATCCTCAGAAAAAGATTTAGCAGAAAGAGCACCCCAAAGCGACAATGAAACTGATTAGAAGTGCAAAAAATGTTCTGTTTAAAGGAGGAGATTAGATTAAGTATTTTTGACCAGCGGTGGGATAAGGAAAGGGAGACAGAAGGGAATCAGAAATTAGCAACCCGGTCCAGCTGGGAAGCCTTTCATTAACTTCAGCAGAAGCTGGAGTATGCCCTCTGTCAGCTACTCCTGGTTGCTCTTTCATGGTGCAGCAAGAGAGAAGATCCTGGATGAAATGCACAGTGGAATGACGTGTGCCATCAGAAGCGCAGTGTATCTGCTGTGCTCCCTACCACTGCACACCGACACAGGGAACCCACAGGAAAAGAAGGGTGACCTTTACACTTCTCCCAGGTACAAGAGCACATACAGGCACTGCTCCTGACTGAGAGCAGAAGAAGGTGGTGCTCAGAGGTGGTTAATGCTCAGATGAGACCACCCCCCATGCCATGACAGGACAACATGGGGCAGAGATTAACAGGCAGCTTCCTAGCTGCCCCTCTTTCCAGAACCAGGGTTTTGCCCAGCTCAGCAGCTCCCCTGCTGCTGCAAAGAGCATCCAGGCTTTTTTGGAGATGCTCACAAGTTGGTCAGGTTGATACATGCTGGAAAACATGTAGAAGACTTATTGTTCCTTATGTTGTGCCAGTTAGCAGCTCGAGTTCAACAACAGACATCTTTTGCATGTGTATAAGATATCCTGTTAATTGTTTTCAAGTGATTTCTCTAGAGGTAGTCTAGAGGTAAAGAGGTTTAAATGCTTGTCCTAAGAATGTGCCTTTTCCTCTATTAAGTTTCCTCTAGTGCTCTATGTCTGATAATTACTGTTTCTAAACTGCTAATTAAGGTTCTGGAGACAGAGATGGCTGATTATAGTGAGTTTCAAAACACTAGTGCACTGGGAGCAGGATTTTCTCCTTGAATTGTGCCTGAAGATTAGCACTTGAGGGCTTGTACATTTAACATGATGTTACCAATCCTACATGCTTTTGAAAACCATCTTTCAAAACACATTTCTGATAAGAGATGATTTCGCCATCATGCAGTGCTGATACAGTTTTTTGAGGAGTCTCATTGTGGCTAGGACCTTAGCTCTAATCTTTTATTGTTCTTTGCTGTGAATTACTCTTCCTTTAAAAACTCCTTCTGAGAACACTAAATAGTTTTTGGTCCCAGGAGGACCTCAGCACAGCAGAAGCAGATGACAGTGCCCTGACATTGTTCTCCCTATTTTCGGCTTTCTACAAATGTGTTCCATGATGCTGAGAGAAGTGGAAAGGGGACAGAGTAGGAGACAATTCAAGAACATCTTCTTCCGGCAGATTTCTTCATTTTCAGAGCACACAGTAGAGCTGGAATGATGGGCACGCCTGGGGATACACTTCATCTTCTGGGTGTCCTTCTTACTTGGGCAGCCCCTTGGGTGGCCTGTGACAACCCATAACAGGCTCTCATACTCCAGCTCACCCTCGGGTGTGGGTTAAAGGCTGATAACCCAATGCCAGAGGATGAATTTTGTGACTTCCCCCTACAAACACCCTCCTCTCTTCCAAGAAAAATCCACAGGAGGAAGAGGTGAAGCCTTGGATTGAAAATTTCTCACAGATTGTTTTCAGCATTAATATGAAGATGTATTTCCCTTTGTCCGCCGGACCTTTCAATTGTGTATTCTAAGGACAGTACTTGGGAAGTAATAATTAGGGTTGTGAAAGGTTAGAGAGGTTCAAAGGACTTGTCCCCTGTGGACACAAAAAAATAAGAACTACAGAAGGTCCAAAAGGTTGTTAAGTGCAAATTGTTATGGAATTCAAGCACACTGGTTTACAACTACGGGGCAATTTTACCCCACATTTTTGGAATATACTGAAATGTGACTTGCCAAGACAACTGTGAAAGGGAGGGGACTGTAGGGGAAGGAATGAACAACAAAAACTGAAGAACACAAAATAAATACCAACAAAAGGCTGATGGTGATCAAGGATGATTATTTAAAACCAAACACCTGGAGATGTCAGAGTTTCTGGGAGTTATCTCCAGATCTGAGACTCCTTTATCTGCTAAATTCTTTTCCTTTATTACCAATACTATCTATTGGCAAAACTGTATTATTTTTCACGCTTTTTTCCCAGAGACAACTGGGGCCAGTGACCAGACGAAGCTATAGGCAGCAGATGCAAATCCTTTGAAATAAAGTTCCCCACCTGGTCCAAATTTTATTCTCAGCAGTTAACATATAACTGAAATTTCCTTTTATACATTTAACTTGGCCTGTTGCATAAACTAACGAATACACACTGCAGGGTAGTTAGAAACATGTAAAGTTGTTTTTCTTTGTTGACAGGCAAGTTCTGACAGACATTTGAAAAAACATTGCGTTGATAGAAAAAACAACCAGCTTTCAAGTGATTTGGCTTGGTGGTTTGGGGTTTTGTTGTTATCATTGCAGAATAGCTAAACCTTGAAAAAAAAAATATTCATTGTTATGTTTCTGTGTGAGCCTTCCCCAGTGAGCTGCCAGCAGCAGGAAGCCCTTTATGAGCAGAAACACCTGTGGATGTTTCTCATTTTTGTGCGCATACTTCAGCTTTCCAAAGGGCATTCCTCGACCTGCAGCTCTTCATGCGAAGTCAGTGACCAACCCTTTTGTTTTGTGAGACCGCGGGGTAAAACATTTCGGCCTCTGGGGCCCCGTCTGTGGGAATTCTCACGCGGGGTGAGTTACGGCGGCACTTAAGCGGTTATGAAAAATCACTCTTGAAAAACACTTCAGAGTATTGTTCTGGCCTGGTGATGGGAAATGCTTACTGCTGGGCAGCACGGGCAAGGTGTGTGGGTTCTGTGCCAGCAGCAGGACCACGGGGTACGGCCGGCACTCCCTCCACCGGCGCGCCCCATCCCCGCACCGCTCCTCGCTCGCCTTTACGAAGAAATTACGACTTCGATCCCAGCCTACAAACCATCACAGTTCCAACCGCAGTTCACAAACCGCCCCGAGGACCCCCCTCGAACACGGCGGGAGCAGGACGGGCGCTGCCCTTCGCAGCGCTCCGGTGCCC